>JASDQU010010460.1:82826-114506 GCA_032191745.1 Picea mariana | reverse complement strand
TTCCATGATCTCCTCTTTTAAACCATCCATCTTTGCCTCCAACTTAGCTTCCATCTCTTGTAGTTCATCTTTTGTTACTATCTTCTTTTGTAAATCATTTATGTCCCTACGCATTTCTTCACCTTCATCAAGAGTCCAAGTAGGATTGTATGGAGGCTTATTTGGTGTAGAAGTTTCCTTTTTGGGTGGCATGTTGGCCAAGTATCACTTTTGAAGCTTGATTTTGAGGTGGTTCTGCTATACAAACTTTCTTTTGTTGTATCTCCCAAGTTTCATCCCTTTTGGGTATGAAACTTTATTTTATGTAGTTCTCTAATATTTATTCTCTGCAATGCCATAGGTCTGATCAAAATTGGGTGTGCCAAGTGTAATTTATGGTAACTTCCCCACAACTTGCTGTTTTTTTTCCTTTCCGGGAGATCTCACTTGTATAGCATGCCCCGCATAAAATAATTGATATACAATTCTAAAAATCGTGCCAAAAATACTATAGACTGTCCACTATCCAATGAAATTGGTCCCACTCAATTTGGATACTCTAGGAAGAAGTTATTATTGTTTTACCTGAATCACCTTCTTGAGACTAGTCAGATGCCTTATCTTCCACAGGGTGTATCTACAAATTTAAGATGACCCAAAAGATGATTTTTTTACCGTAGATACCTTACTAATTTATATGAATAGCCTCCATATTTTAGGGTCTCAATGTTATAGAAACGTTTTTATAGTGAAAATTCCACAATGACTCAGTTCATGATGATTCCAGAACCCTATGTTGTACAGGATGTATCTCCGAAAGTATAAGGCCCCAGGAGCTGAAATTTTAACCCAACGTACATTGATCCATCTAATAAATATCGTCCAATTCATTCCTTATGAAACGTTGTAGAAAAAACGTTATAGCGGAAAATCCAAGGTGTCTCAGATTTAGCAGTGAAACCCCAAGACCTTGAGCTTTGATACCATATGTTAAGAGACAAATATCAATATAGCATAGAAAAACCTCAGAAAAAGTACTCAACGCCTTGAGAAAGAGATAATTTCAGATAATAAGACTCTTCGAGGGGGAAACCTCCTTTTACCCCATTTAAATGTTCAAGTACAAGATGATTCCAAATGAAAATGTCTCCTTGGTATATATAGGAGACTAGGAGGTATAATTACAACTAATGGAATAAATACGACATAAATAAAATAACATTACTAATGTAATATGCCCCAATTAAGGGGTAATGAGCCAATATTAGGGCTTAACAATGCAACTCCATATCACCTGCTATATGTAACCATTTCCACCATGTACCTTCCACTGTGGCAGTACACATCACTCTTCTACCATTTTAGCTGACACATGGTCCCTATGTCATGTTGACATCATTGTACATAAAGGTACTCAATTTTGTTTTCTCAAATTAAAAAAAAATCAAAATTCTTGGCTAGACCTCCATTGTAGTTATGTAACCAAGCTTAATATGGATAATTCTGTCCCTGTAGATTTTTATTTGACTCTTGTACATGAAATTCGACTCTTCCTCATTGAATTTCCCATGAATTCTCACTGTAGAATTGGGGATTTCTCCTAATTTCACCATGGGAGCTCTGAAATTTACAAATTTTACTCAGTTACAGGTCAAAATTGCCCGATTTGAGATTTAGAATAGGGGATTTTTAACCCTGATGTTGAATTTCTCAAATTCACCATGGATTCTTTCCCACCTTCATAGGAATACTTTTGTCAAACATATCAAATAAATTCTCTTGAAATTTAAATTTATGCAACTTATATCTCCAACGTTCTACTAGCTGGCCCATGCAGGATCAATATTGAACCTATGGCTTTGTCTTTGGCCCATGTAGGTCCATTTTTTGAAACTAAGGTACTCATACCACAATGTAACATCCCCAGCTTCCCAAGATGGTCACACTACACAAAATCGCTCTTCTGTCACAACTGAATTTTTGAATTTCTTTGAATTCTTCCTACTACGACTCCAATATCACAATATATTGTTTCTCATTACATGCAAATCAAATTATCTCTGATGCAATCACTACCTAAAATTCCTTGCATATGCTACAATATGCAATTCTAACAAATAAGCATTCATTCATAAATATGTACATTCTAAACATACAGAACTAACATAGAATACACAAAGTAATTGGCATATAAACACATAATAAGAAAACTTATCTTCTAATGGTAAATCCCCAATTGTGTGCATACCTTAGAACTTCCTCTCAACCATAGACTTTTCTCCTCATAAATTCTTAGCAGTAGGTCACCCTTGAGCTGAGGCTAAAAACTCCATCAAGGAAGGTTTCCTAAGCTAGACTAAGGTATAATTAGCACAATAAATTTTAGATTAAGGTGCCCACTACTGCAACTATCCTATAACCTTTCATTTCCCAGATGTCTATCCCACCCCAGGAAGTGTACCCCTTCTTTTCTCAATAGTCCTTTGGTTGTCCCACTTCCTTTTCAGGGTTTCAACAATAGGTCAGACAAAGAGTCTCAGTGTTCTGTAGCTAATTTCCCAGTGCACTGACAAACTATATTCATAATTTCTCTCACTAGAGGGACTTATCATGGGCATAACAACCCATCTCTTCAGATGCACATGATCCTGAAAACCCACTTCCTTAGCTCCAAGATCTAATTTTTATTATTACGATTCGCTCCCCCAAAGATTTCCTTGCATAGGTATGAAAATGGTGATAGTTTTAAGGTACATTTGGCAAGATTCAAGGTTCCATTCCTCCGAGAATGACAATGTAGAATGAGGGAGAGAATCCTCAAAAAAACCAAGTCTCCATCATAAGAATGCATGAAAACAACATGACAGGTGGCGCAATAATAACCATTTTCTCTCTCTTGGAAACTCGTCCCTTTCCAAAGACTCAGGATAAAAACATCAGCATATCAAAACTTAGGTTTGGACTCTTTAAGTAAAATTTTATTATATTTTATTACATTTCCCCTTCACAAATATGTTGTATTCAACTTTGTATGGTAGATTTGATCTTGCCTTGGGAGGATTAGATTAGATCTAGAATAGATTTGGATTTCTTAACCCTTGAAAGGGTTTTTAGGTTGGTATTTGTTTGTCACTTTTGTCTAGTAAGTATATTACATGACTTGGAGTTGTATCTTCATAGCTACACTAGCCAAGATATGTAAGGACAACCACTAGTTAACAAGGTATGCCTCTCTTTCCTCTAGTGTAAAAGGAATGAAATAAAATTATATCTAGGGAAACCTCATAGTGAGATATCTCGTTGTCTATATTGGATCAAGGGTAGATCCAAGGGAGAACTCACCTATCCATAGGAGAGAAATTTCTGATAATAGAACTGATGACTCCAGCGGGGATGGACCTTTGACTCTTCCTTGGTTTTATATTTCCCTTTCTCTTTTAACTTTGAAAACTATTCTATAGTTTATAATCTTCCTCATCACTCACAAAGAGAGAAAATCTATTAGATCTGGGTCAGATCTAGGTTTTTTACCCAAGTTTTGTAGATGGTCACACTCTATCAGTTAACACAAGAACAACTAGTCCTGAGTTGACTATTGTACAACCCACAATCGTCTATAGAATGGTCACTAGATACAGTACTATTGGGATGCGACCTCCCATTTAGGTGACTATTTTTCAAATTCTCTGAACTTTTCTTGAGTTTTTTAGTCTGTCATAGATATGGTAGCATTGATCTGATCCCTAGTTTAGCCTCTTTCTTGTTGTTTGTGTTACCAAGTGGATTTGAGGTGTTGAGTTTTTTTTTCTTGTCATTTTCTTTAGTGAGTTTAAAGTGGATTTTAGGTTTGTTTGGTTTGAGCGCATTTCATTTTTAGATTTGGCTGATTTCTAGGTTGGGTTTCCAAATGGAAACTTTCCCAAATCTTGTTGTTTTGGGCCACTTCCCAAGAATGAACTTGTACATCATGCCACGTATCTAGTTTTGCAAATTTGATTCTAAAATTTTTACCTAAGTTACTTTTGTATGTCTCCTTTTTTCTCTAAAATTTTCATAGTCTATAGAGTCCCAAAAACTAATTTATAGTGAAAATACCAAACTGACCTATTTGAAACGAATCTTAGGACCATTCAGAAACCCTAACTTCCACAAAGAATATCTTAGAAATTACAGTGAACCAACATCTGAAATTTTTACCTGAGGTACTTTTGTATGTCTCCTATGTTATATAAAACTTTCATAGTATGAAGAGTCCCAAAAAATAAGTTACAGTGAAAATACAAAACTAACGTGCTTGAAACTGATCTCAGTACCATTCAAAAACCCTAACTTCCATAGAGAATATCTAAGAAAGTACAACAAGCGAACATATGAAATTTTTACCCAAGGTAATTATGTATGTTTCCTCTCTTTTGTAAAAGTTTCAAAGTGTAAAGAGTCTCAGAAAATAAGTTATAGTGAAAATTACAAACTAACATTTTTGAAACTGATTTTAAGAGCATTCAGGAACCCTAACATCCACAGAGCATATCTTAGGAATTGCAATGAACCAACATTTGAAAGTTTTACCTAAGGTACTTTAGCATGTACCCTTTGTTTTGTAAAAATTACATAGTTTGAAGAGTCCCATAAAATAATTTATTTTGAACATGCCAAACTGACCTATTTGAAACTGATTTCAGGAGCATCCCCATTTATAGTTAATGATTGGTCTCTAGAAAGGCATTGACATCCCGCGACCAGTTGCACTTTGTATGACTATTGGGGCATGACCTCCTTAGTATAGTTCTCCATTTGTATCACTAAAAACTTACAACCAGTCTCTACCTGAGTGAAGGTATCATGCAACCTTCCTTATAGGGTGCAAAAAAAGGCATGTAGGGTCACGGGTGCCAAAACAATATTGCAAATTATTTTTCCTGGGTTTTCTCCTGTGAAGACTAGGGTCCATTTTCTTGGGAAAGAGAACCTTTAGAACTTAGTTTTTGAAGGAATTTTTCATTATTATTTGCATAGAATAAAAGAGAAAAACACAAATTTCATTTTGTGATCATCCCTTTTGGAGCATTTTAGGACCTTTTTTTTTCCAGAGTTGCATTTGAGTGTTGCCTGTGAATTTTGGGGCCTGAAATTGTCTTTTGGAGTGATTTATAGTCCCATTTGGATTTAATTTATTTCTATTTGAGAATAATAAACCTCATGTTGTTACACATCAAAATTACTCACTTCAATTATGACCTATTGTCGTTGTTACAAGTGTCGCAAGTTTCGCAAACATCATACAGTCATCTTTCTTATGTCTTGTCTCGAACGAAATCACAAGGAACACTTGAAGACACCCTCAAAGACTGGTTTAAAAAGGAGAAATCATCTGATGAAGAGTACAAATATTTTTCCATGAAAAACCCCACTTAAAAATTAATTTTGAAGGCCAATGCTCCCCTACCCACTGTGAGGGAGTGCCAACACTCCTTGACCTTCTTTGTGGGTGCGTTCCAGCACTCTATGCACTCTTATGGGGGAGTGCTGGAATTTTTTAAGGAAATTTTGGGCAGTGCTCCCCTACCCACTGTCAGGGTGTGCCAGTGCTCCTTGTCCTCCTTTGGGGGAGTGTTGCAACACTCTGTGCCCCATTATGAGGGAGCGTTGGGCTGTTGAGGAAAATCAGGGAAAAATCCCGCTCATCTATGGAGTTGGTTGGATTTGAATCTAAGGTCAAGGTTGGATCTTAGGGAAGATCCACAAATGATGGAGAAGGATCCTCAACCTATCCCAAGAATCTCTAAGGTGTTTGGGTCTCTCCAAGCTTATATAAGGAGGCCTTCTCATGGTGAAATGGGGAGAGATATTGAGAGATACCTAACTTATGATCTCATGAGAAGTGGTATTAGAGGACATCAAAGGAATCAAACATATGATCTCATAAGGGAGATAATCAGTAAAGAATATTCATTTTGATTGTGGATTATTTGAGTAAGGGGCTAGACAAGGAGAGCTGGAAGAGGTTGTTGCAACTTCATCAAAGTTCTGTAAGTATTGCTATCTAGTTCTCATTAATACATGTGCTTGGACTATTTATTTCAAGGTTGTGTATGCCTACATAAAATTGTCTTTGATAGATAGATCTAGTTTTAAATTAATCATGGTAGAATAGGAAGTTGTTTTGTCTTTTCTATTATTGGATTGCAGGACTTGTTGAAGAGCTTGGGGATCAAGGCTCAACTTGGAATGAGTGAGGACAAACATCGTAATAAGGTACATCTTCTTCCTTTTCTCTATTTGATTAACTTAGATAGGTTTAAAAGGATGTCAGTGACCAAAGTTATCGCCTTTCTATCTTGATCTTAGAGATTTAGGGTTCAAGAGGAAATCCACTTGTCTGCAGGGGGATTTTCCTCTAACACATGTTCCTTCTCTTAAATAGTTTTCATTGAAGAAAAATAAGTGCATTTCTTTCATTTTCATTCTTTGTCTTTCTTTGGGTGGGAAAGAGTCAAAATATCATTAATGTTTAATTCCATTACCACTGAGTAATCAAAAACCTAATAAAGAGAAGTTCTTAATGTAAAATCTATTAGACTATTTTATTTATAACAGACCAACATTGGACTAGGATTTAGGTCCTTGGTGTAGGGTTGAAGAGTAAATTTTCGAAGTCCACAAAATTGAACCTAGAAGTCACTAGTGAGTGCATAAATCCATTATCACAATGAGTGTTTCAGGAAGCTCCTCTAACATAGGAGTTAATAATGAGGTCACATTGGAGAAAGTAGAGTGATATCCCCTCTCTTCTTGTTTTGGTATTTTTTAGACTACTTGGACTACTACATGTACGGGGGTTTTATAAGTGCCACACCTCCCTGAGAGGTAATTATTCTTGAAGGTTAGGGCTTATTTTCCCTACCCATATGTGTGGTCCAATGAGGTATTTTTCTCCTAGTCACCTATTGTGAGGTGATAACCATAGTGTCCTTTATTAGGTACCTACAGAGGTGACTGCGGGTGGGAAGTTCCTGGGGTACCTGGGGTAGATGTCGAATCTCTATTTTAGTTCCCCTGGAGGGTGCATGAATTAATAAAGGGTATTTGCACCAGTAAGGGTTGTTACATGTGGGTCACCATAACTATTCCTCACACCTTCTTTAGCCAATATTTTTGGGACTTGATATCCCCCAAAGGGTTGGTTTTGAAAAGGTCCTATTTATCCATTGGTTTTTTTGTTGAAGCCTAGATTTGCTAGGGGTGTGCTTTATGGTAAAGTTTGTGTCTAGTTGAGCATAGGTTATTATTTTTTGGATTAAAACACACTTTTCATTGTGGTTGACCATATTTTTCAACGGTATCATAAACCCTTTACTCATTTGGGTGAATAAACATTTCGGGGATTTGTTCTCATATTTTTAACAATTCTCATTTAATGTTGGGTGTGAGTGGTTTATCCAGTATGGGAGGACCTATTCATTCATCATCTAGTGTTGTCGGAGGAGTCTCCTTAACTCCTTCCTTACCATCCATTAGTGGGACAGTTTCATCCATGACCATGCCTAGTACATCCATTTATTCCATTTGGGATATGTTTCCAATTACATCATTTCCTTTCATGGATATACCTAACGTTAGTACACCCATTGTGTCATCACAAGTTCCCACATATGGATTTGTTTCCAGTGTTGGGAAAGGCCTTGGTTTTACTATTGTAATTGAATTCCTTTCTATCTATGGTAACCTTATAGGTAGCTCAATGATACCAAATTTTGGTTTCTCATGTGCTTGGAATTTTAACCTTGTGTATGGTCATGCCTCTAGTATTTTTACTAGTGTAGGGGTAGTTGTGTCTATGGGGACACCAATTTTCCTGGGGGAATTTATATGGGGGGATCAATGATATCATTCCCCACCAAAAATTCCTTTGCACTAGCTACTGGTCATGTGCCAGGAAATTATTTTGTGACTACCAACCAAGGGACCCCTTCTCATGGGGACTCTTATGATTTTCCTTCCTTTGGAAACAATGGTACCCATTTGATGTCCATCTTGAATATTTTTGGATTTTCTATGGGGAATCTGGTTTCGTTGATGACCATTCTAAATGTCCCAAATGATCCTAAATCTTCTTTTCCAGTCGAATTTGTTCCTCTTCTAGTGAAATTCCAACTCCTAGTAACCAAAAGTTTAAAAGGAATAAAAATAGGAAGAATAAGAAGAATCAAATACAAAGGGAGAAGTCACCAACCATTGCAAGTCTTTCTAGAGACATGTCACTAGCCAATCCAAGTCATGTTGGAGACATGTCACCATCCACAACAACTTATGATGGAGACAACCAACCAACCACAACAAGTCATGTTGAGGGAAAGCAACCAACCACTTATATTCATGTTGTGGGAATTGATATTGCTAATAATTCTAGGAGAGTAAGACGAAAGCCTAAGTTCCCTCGTACAATTTGCAAGGGAGATCACCTTACTCATTTATATCCTCTTATTTTAGAGATAAAAAGAGTGTGGTACTAGTTTGAAGGCTCTTCTACTCTGGAACCACCTTTGGTTTATCAACGATCTACTCAACCATTGGTTGATGAAGTGGTCATGTCAATTCCATATTTGGTTGATCCCACTCTTTTTATGGAGAGTGATGTGTATACCAAACAAATTTTCTTCACTTCTAGTTTAGAACCTTTTGAGAAAGGAGGCATCCCACTCACCTCAAGCATGCTCCCTCCAAGTCATAGGAATGTTTCCTTCGATTGGAATGGTCTTATTGAGCCTCACCTTCCTTCTTTTGCACCCTTCCATATAAGCGTTGAAGATTTTTAGAAATATATATATATATATATATATATATATATCGATGTATAGTAGACAAAGGAGTCTCTATAATCATTTTATTCTCCTCATCTTGGCAAGCTATATGTTCACCCCAACTTGTGTCAGCTCCTAGTCAACTACCGAATTTTGATAGAAGACCTAGTGAATCTTTGGGGATTCTTCCTCAGTTTCCTATCACATTAGGTGGGAATATTTTTTTGGTCTATATGATAGTGGTGAGTGGCCCATAATACTTCAATGTGATTCTTGGGAATGATTATGTCTATTCTATGAATGTTGTGGTGTCTACGCTCTTTCAAGTAATGCATTTTCCTCACAATGGAAACATTGTCACCATAGATAAAATTTAATTTGATAATCACCATACTTATTTTCCATTATACCATACTACCCCATTTTATGTTCCTAGTATTTAGTTGGAATCTACCTTGCCACGGGTGAATTATGTGGCATCGTATCCTAAGTGTTTAGTTTCTTACGAGAAATAGATTTTATTCTCATGTTTTCCTTCTTGGGACATGGTCTCGACAACTAATCATGGGATTCATTCGACATCAACTGACACTGGTCAAAAAAATCCATTCTAATATGGAATATGATTGGCCTAATTCTCCCACAAGGGTTGTTGACTCTCCACATTCACAAGACTTCCTAGATATTAAGTTCTGTTAAGAAGAGGTCATCCTAGAATTCATGGCTTCATTCGATGAGCCAAAGGAATATGTGATGCATCAATAATATTTTCTTCCCTATTTAGAACCAATGAGGGTTAACATCATGAGTTTTTATCTAGGACCGGGGGAATTTACTAGGGCATCCAATGAAATTCCTAGTCTTGACCATTTTCATCCTTGAATATCTTGTTCGGAACTTGTGACTAGATTTTCCACTCTTAGTTAACTTGAAGATCAATGTTTCGTACCTCATTTGTGTCTTGATGGGAATCATCAAGGAGCTACAATAGCTCATGAAACTACTCACAATGAGTCTCTTCATATGTGAAACTTCAATTCTATGTGGCTTGGCCCCGACATGGTGTGCCACATGTTGTCAACAATGGCCCATGAGTTCATAAATGATAAAAATGGTCATTGGTTAGAGCCTAGCAATGGTATCTACTCTACGTAAACCGTCAAGACACATAGTTCCTTGTATATACGTGTGTGGTGTGAGTGATTTTTTTTTTCATATATCATATCCAAAAAATCCAAAAACATTTTTTTTTTTATATTTCACTATGCATCATAACCTTGAATCTAGTATTTATGGATGTGTTTTACAAGAATGGATGACATTTTGTTCGGAATTTTTATGGAAACATCCATTGAACTTGAGGTATGTGTCTCAAAATCAACATATAAGGATAGGTTTTTCTCTTCAATACCATCTTGCATTATTAACCATCCATTATTTCATCAAAATATCTTAAGTTTGATCCCATTAGGTTGTGGCATTAGTCACTTTGTTTTTTCATTTCATAACTTGCACAATAATTCCTACCCTCCATGGGTGCTCTATTTAGTACCTTGATTTTTATCTAGTTCCCATGTTCTGATTTCTTGTAGGCCTGGGAGCCATGACTAGAAGTTGAGCCTAATTTCTCTCTCTTCATCTCTATTATGGCCATATCTCAAGGGGGTTCCTGTCACTTTTTTGTGAAATTATAATTTCATATGCATTTGTTTCGTTTGTCTCGATGTCTATTTCTACGCTTTTGTTTTCCTTGATCCTCCTTACCACTATTGCAATCACACTTGACTTCTTTCTTATGAATTCACGTGCCTCTATTTTGTAACCCTATTCCCATGGAGAGAACCATTTCTATGAGTGGACCTTACTCTCCAGCACCCTATTTCATTCATTATACCTAGGTTGGTTCCTTGCGCATGGAACATAGATGTATGTTGTTAAGCCACTCATTATGACGCAACACCCCTACCTCAGTAGGCTCTGCATGGCCTCCTAGTCTAAGGATCATTTTTAATCTCCCCTTTGAATTGAAATGACTCTTTGATTCCCAATTGGAATCTTCACACTTGTAACCATAGGTCATTCTAGAGTTACGCTTATGCAAACAAGCACAAGGCGCAAACCTCAAATCCACGTGACCAATTGATATGACCACGACCTTCACCCGAAAAGGTGTTTCAGGTTTCACAACTTCGTGATTCCTGTTGTGAGCCCCCACAACTCCTTCAATAATCGAAACCTTAAAATGGGCTAACGGGTCCTCAGCTCCTCCATTATGCCCTGACCATATGACCTTAGTCATGTCCTCGGGTCCACCTTCGAGTGCATTGAAATTTCACGACTCGGGAGTTCACGATGCAACCTCCTCTCCTTCTCTCAAAGTTCGAACTCACGACTTCTTTGTTGTGGATCGATGGTCCAAATCCTTCTACAATCTGACGGCCTAGATCCTTTTTGGATTTCGCGACTCTTGAGTACTCTTCACGACTTTCTCCACACTACCGAATCTCGAAATGCCAAAATTCAAAGTACTATATCAATGACTCTCATCGGTCTAGATCTAACGATAATTATTCCTCCTGAGCTTGTGAGTGTTGACAGACACTCAGTCTTAACTCCTCCGTTGATCCACTAGATCCAATGATCCATGGTGAATCGGTGGTTTTCCCTCTGAGAATTTTGACTGTCAATTGAGTTCCTTAGCAAATCCTGGCCAAACAACTTGGTGTCTTTCCTCCTGAATTTGGTTTTCTATGAAGCCTCTGTGAGCCTCATCCTTCCTTTGAACTCCACAAAGTCTCTATCCCTCCTGATCTTATACTTCTCTTCAAAATCAGTATTTCTAATGGATTCTCACACGCACTTCTTGCAGCTTCTCGATAATCTATGATTATCTGAACTTCTTAGTTCTGTGCACTCCTTGTGACAGTAACTCTTCAACCACTCACTGGTTTGGAAAATTCTAAGACTTCAACCGACCTATGCACTCCTTGCACGAATCTGTGTTATACTCTCACTTTTTCTAGTATAAGAACAACAATATCTCTCCTGAGCTTTTCTGAGATAAAACTCAGAACTTTTCAACGCACTCCTTGCGAACCTTCACTGCACTCCTTGCAGGAATTATTAGGATGAGAAACAATTGAAACTCATAATCTTCTTCTCACGGACTTCATACATTCAACATGAAATCATACATACACACACAACATTGAAACAAATGCATAACAGAGCATATAAGAAAACTGTAAACATACCATTCAATAGATGTAAACAGAATTCATAAACACCATGAATTTGGATCAAATCTTTCCTATATTAATCCAAGTGCATCTGTACATCATTTCAATAGAAATTGCTATTTGCTTATACAATATTCTACAAACTATCTTCTTCTCTTTTCTCCTATTCTCTTGCTCTTCATCTCTTACAATTATAATGAGAATAATATTACCATACAATACATGCGAGGGAGCTTTCTAGAGTTTTCCCTCCTATAGATCTAACTATCTAATCAAATCAAAGCTCTATAACTACTTTACATTGATTACATTAATTTTCTCCAATCAACAAATGAGAGCAATCACTTGTGATCTACGTTATAATCTCCAAACCCTAAAAGAAAAAATATCTTCCCATATATTACATTAATGTTTTATCTTTTCAAATTCAAAACGTTCTCAAAATGTGCACGGGTGCATTTCCAGCTATCCCCTGCTTTTTCACTTGCTTTGCTGGCTTGCTTACGATGCTCCTGCATCATACTCCCCTGGCTGAAAAAATTCATCGACTCCTGTTCATGAGCTCCTACACTGTCTGTCCATGTTCCTGGATATTTGTTTCCCTTTCCCAACTGGCATCCACAATAGGGTGTCCTTTCCACTTTGTCAGATATTCAAAATATGTCTTCTTACGGGTCTTCTTGCTAACTCTCTAATCAATGATCTTTTCCATCTACAGATTTTCAGCTACATGCATCTGTTTGACCCACTGAACTTCTTGTTGAATCTCTTCCCCATCTACTTTATCTACTCTATAAGGACACATATCTGCTATGTTGAATATGGGTGATATGCCCACACCATCTAGAAATTCTATCTCATAAGCATTTGACTCAAATTTCCTCAAAATATTACATGGCCCTATCTTTTTCATCTTTATCTTATTATATGTTCCCCTTGGGAACCGTTCTTTTCTCAGATGTGCTAAAACTAAATCTCCCACTTCAAATTGAATCTCTCTTCTATGTTGATCTTCTCTACGCTTATATTCTTGGTTGGAATTCTACAATCACTCTTTAATATTACTGTGGAGCTCTTGCATCTCTGCTACAAAATCTTCCGCTCCAGCACTTCTAAACTCACTCTGCTATAAGTTACTCAACTCAGATACTCCTCTTGGATACATTCCATACATTATCTGGAATGGGCTCTGTCCTTTGCTCCTATTTGGTGAATCACTATATGCAAATTCCACTTGTGGTAGAATTTGGTCCCACTGACTATGATGTTCAACTACTAAAATCCTCAACAAATCTCCCAAACTTCGATCTACTACCTCAATCTATCCATATGTCTGAGGGTGATATGTTGATATATAAGATAATTCTGTCCCCAGCTTCTTACATAGTGTCCTCCAGAAATGACCAACAAATTTGGTATCTCTGTCTGAAACAATACTCTTGG
Organism: Picea mariana; assembly: GCA_032191745.1. Classification (NCBI taxonomy): domain Eukaryota; kingdom Viridiplantae; phylum Streptophyta; class Pinopsida; order Pinales; family Pinaceae; genus Picea; species Picea mariana. The sequence goes on along the minus strand of JASDQU010010460.1, from coordinate 101,044 downwards.
GTAAACCATGAAGTCGAACAACTTATTTGAAAAACAAATTTGCAATGTGAGTTGCATCATTGGTTTTCTGACATGGAATGAAATGTGCCATTTTGGAAAATATATTGACTACCACGAATATGGAATCACAACGTCTCTGTGTCCTTGGCAGTCCTAACACAAAATCCATGCTTACTGTGTCCCACGACCTCTCTAGTACTGGAAATGGTTGATACAGTCTTGTATTCTGTCTTTTCCCCTTTGTGTGTTGTCAAATTCTGCATCTGTTGACAAATTTCTTGACATCTGTCCTCAACCCTCACCAATAATATAAATTGTTCAGTTGCACAAATGTTTTGTCATGGCTGAAATGTCCAGCCAATCCTCCACTATGTTTTTCCTTTAAAATGTTTTCCCTCATAGAACTCTTCAGGATACACAATTGATTTCCTTTGAATAATAATCCATCCTGAATTAAATATTCAATCCATTGGCTTCTGTCTCTTAAAATAGGATTTTCACATGCTTCATAAGCATCCCTGAAATCTGAATCATCTTTGTACATATCCTTAAGGCTATCAAAACCTAAGGTCTTCACGTGAAACTCTTGCAGAATCAAACATTTCTTGTTCAATGTATCAACAACCTTGTTAGCAGTTCCAGAAATGTGCTTTATAACAAAAGTAAAGTTCTACATAAATTCAACCCATTTTTCATGTTTTTGGTTTAGTTTCTCCTTCTGGTTACGAATTGTAAAGCATGGTTGTCGCTATACAAAATGAAATCTTTCGGAACCAAGTAGTGCCTCCATTTCTGTAATGCATGTATGACTGCATAAAAATCTTTTTCATACGTGGAATATTTCATTTTGGCATCGTTCAACTTCTCACTAAAGTATGCAATTGGTCTATTGTCTTGACTTATGATTGCTCCAACCGTGAATCCACTTGCGTCACATTTGAATTGAAATGTTTTACTGAAGTCTGGCAAAACCAGAACTGGTTGTTCAATTATCTTTTCCTTTAGAAACTTGAAACTTTTCTCTGTTTCCTCTATCCAATGAAAATATTTATGTATTTTCTTGACTGTGTCCATCATTGGTGCAAAAATTCCACTAAAATTCCTGATGAACTTCCTGTAAAAATTGTCTAGTCCATGGAAGCTTCTAACTTCAAAGATATTCTTTGACGATGACCATTATTTTATTTATTTTACCTTCTCAGGATCCATCTTCAACTCATTCGAAGAGATCACAAAACCTAAATAAACAAGATCTTTCTTCATGAAAGATGACTTTCTCAAATTTATCAACAATTTCTCTTGTTGTAATCTCCTCATCACTAGAGTTAGGTGTCTCAAGTGTTCTTCCTCAATCTTACTAAAGATCATTATATCATCAAGATACACGATCACAAACTTTCCAATGAAATATTTCAAGACTTTGTTCATCAATCTCATAAAAGTACCTTGCGCATTCATCAAACCAAACGGCATGACAAGCCATTCATACAACCCTTCATTCATCTTGAATGTTGACTTCCATTCATCACCTTCCCGCATTCGAATCTGATGATATCCTCTTTTCAAATCAATCTTTGAAAAAAACTTTGCTCTACTCAATAAATCCATCAAGTCATCCATCCTCAGTAAAGGAAATCTATACCTGATGGTGATTTTTTTTATATCCCTCGAGTCTGTAACATTCTCCATCCACCATCCTTCTTTGGACTTAACATTGTTGGCACAACGCATGGACTCAATCTTTCTCTAATCAACCCTTTGTCCATCAAATCTTGGACTTGTTTCTTAACTTATTCATTCTCCTGCGRCATCAATACGTATGCTTCTTTGTTTGGTAAACTCACTCCTGGTATAAGGTCAATGTGATGGCTTATACTTTTGATGGGCAGCAATGAACAAGGTAAATCATCCACCACTATATCATCAAAATTCTCTAGCAGTTCCTGAATTTCCTCCGGTAGATCATCCATCGAAGCATTGGTCAAGATGACTCTAGGTTTCCTAACCACAACAAACTGCATTTCTTCACCCTTCTTGGCTTCATCCAGAAGTTCCTTCCCACTCATGAGTAGTATAGTATTTCTTGTTTCTTCTTTCGCCTTCTTGTCTTCAATTGGCAGAAACATATGTGTCCTACCATTCTTATCGAAGGTATAAGTATTATTTCTTCCGTCATGAACACCATTCCTGTCATATTTCCACAGCCTCCCCCAAAAAATATGATAACATCCATGGGAATAACATCACATAAGATCTCATCTCTATATTCCCCTATCTTAAATTTAACTTACGTTGTTTAGTGACAGTTATCTGATGTCCCTTTTGCAACCATGAAACCTTGTATGGGCTCGAATGTGCAACTATCTCCAATTCCATATTCTCCACCATTTATGTGGATACTAGATTATTTGTGCTTCCATTGTCCACTATCACCTTGCATACCCTATCCTTGGTCTTGCAAGCAGTCCTAAACAAACTGTTCCTCTAGACTAGATTCTCCATCTCTTTCTATGGCTTCAAGAGAATTTTCCTCATCATTAAATATCTTCCGCCTTATGCATATTTTGCCTCAACATTTTTCCTCTGCACTTCTGAAATGTGAGCTTTGCCTCCTCCATCTCTTTTTCTATCAGGACATTCAAAATATTTGTGTCCTATCTTTCCACAGACAAAACACTTTATTTCACCTCCTCTGCCTCTTCCTCTTCCTCTTTCTCATGGAAAAGTGTTCTTATCGACATATTGTCTTCCCTGTGAACTTCCTCCTCTTTCAGGGTGATTATGGGGCTTCTTTTCTTTATCCTTGGGATTATGTACTTTGTCTTGGGAAATTGATTTGCTTCTTTTTTGACTTCTACCTCTGCCCTTTGGCCTTTCTTTTGGGCCAATTTTTCTTCGTCTTTCAAAGCTATCTGATAAGCATCTTCTACATTCTTGATAGTCACCATGCTCATCTCATCCTGAATTTCATATCTTAGATCATTCATATATCTGACGACCTTTTCATGATTACTCTCACGATGACCAACCCTAATGTTAATCCGGTAAAATCATTTAGTGTATGTCTTCACTGTCATCCCTTTCTGTCTTAAATTCTTCATTCTTCGAAACAGATTAATTTGGTAATCTCTATGTATGAATTTGTCTTTCATATTTGAAACCATTCTATCCTAGCTTTTGATTCTTTGCTTTCCCTTGCAATGCCTGTCAGCCTGTAGTTCATCCCACCATAGTGTTGCATGCCCTTTGAGTCTAGTGACAAAATGTTTTACTTTCTTTTCCTCTTCAATATCCTCATAATCGAAGTATTTATCCAGAGCTCTAAGCCAATCTAGCATCTCCTCAATGTCTAAGTTTCCTTCATACACCAGGATGTCCATTTTTTCTCTGACCCCTATTTGTACAAAAACTCTGAATAGATGTTCTTCTACAGAATCTTCGACTGCAACTTCTTCTTCGTCAGGTCTTACTTCATTCTCATTTTTGGATTCACTGACATCTCCAACATTATCTATCCATTTCTATGTTGTCTCCATAGCATCTAATCAAGCATGGCGTTCTCTCATTTCCCTTTCCACAACTGGATCGAGCATTGGTATCTCTTGATGTCTTCTGGGTGGCATTATTTAAATATGTTCCATGCAGAATCAAATCACAACTTTCCTTCTATCTCCCTTGCTTACAGAAAACAATGATTGTAAGCTCTGATACCACCTGATGCAGCACCCCTACCTCAGTAGGCTCTGCGTGACCTCTCGGTCTAAGGATCATTCTTAATCTCCCCTTTGAGTTGAAATGACTCTTTGAGTCCCAGCTGGAATCTTCACACTTGTAACCACAGGTTGTTCTAGAGTTACCCTTGTGCGAATAAGCACAAGGCACAAACCTCAACTCCACATGACCAACCGATATGACCACGACCTTCACCCGAAAAGGTGTTTTGGGTTTCGCAACTTCGCGATTCTTGTTCTGAGTCCCCCTAATTCCTTCAATCCCCAAAACCTTGAAATGGGCTAATAGGTCCTCAGCTCCTCCCTTATGCCTTGACCATATGACCTTAGTCAATTCCTGGGGTCCACCTTTGAGCGCGTCAAAATTTTGCGACTCGGGAGTTCACGATGCAACCTCCTCTCCTTCTCCCGAAGTCCAAACTCACAACTTATTTGTTGCGGATCGACGTTCCAGATCCTTTATGATATGACAGCCCATATCTTGTTGAGATTTCGCAAATCAGGATTTCACGACTCTTGACTTCTTGTCATGACTTTCTCCACACTCCTGAATCCCAAAATGTCGAAATTCGAAGTACTAGATCAATGACTCTCATCAGTCCAGATCTAACAATGACTATTCCTCTTGAGCTTGTGAGTGTTGACATACACTTAGTATTAAATTATCTGTTGATCCACTAGATCCAACGGTCCACAAAAAATTGGTGGTTCTCCCTCTGAGAATTTTGACCGCCCGTTGAGTTCCTTAGCAACTCCTGGCCAAACAACTTGGCATCTTTCCTTCTAAACTTGGTTTTCTGTGAAGCCTCTATGAGCCTCATCCTTCCATTGAACCCCACGAAGTCTCTATCCCTCCTGAGCTTATACTTTGCTTCAAACTCAAGATTTCTAAGGGATTCCCACACGTGCTTCTTGCAGCTTCTCGATAATATCTGATTATCTGAACTTCTCAGTTCTGTGCACTCCTTGCAATAGTAACTCTTCAACCACTCACTGGGTTGGAAAATTCTAAGACTTCAACCGACCTACGCACTCCTTGCATGGATCTGTTCTATACTCATACTTTTGCTGGTATAAGAACAACAATATCTCTCCTAAGATTTTCTGAGATAAAACTCATAACTTGTCAACGCACTCCTTGTGAACCTTCACTGCACTCCTTGCAGGAATTCTCAAGGCAAGAAACAATTGAAACTCATACTCTTCTTCTCATAGAATTCATACATTCAACATGAAATCATACATACACACACAACATTGAAACAAATGCATAACAGAGCATATAATAAAACTGTAAACATACCATTCAATAGATGTAAACAAAATTCATAAACACCATGAATTTGGATCAAATCTTTCTTATATTAATCCAAGTACATCTATACATCTGTTCAATAGCAACCGCTATTTTCTAATACAATCTTCTACAACCTATCTTCTGCTCTATTATCCTATTCTCTTTCTCTTCAACTCTTACAATTACAATGAGAATAATCTTACCATACAATACATATGAGGGAGCTTTCTAGAGTTTTCCCTCCTACAGCTCTAACAATCTAATCAAATTAAAATCTCTACAACTACTTTACATTGATTACATTAATTTCCTCCAATCAACAGATGAGAGCAACCACTCATGATCTACGTTACAATCTCCAAACCATAAAATAAAAAATATATTCCCAGATATTACATTAATGTTTTATCTTTTCAAATTCAAAACGTTCTCAAAATGTGCACTGGTGCATTTCCAACTGTCCCCTGCTTTTGCGCTTGCTTTGCTGGCTTGCTTACGATGCTCCTACATCACATTATCTCCATACGAGATCACTTTAAATCTTTTTCGTGCTCATTAAACCATGAAAAAGAGACTTGACAAGATTACCTTTAACTATTTTTCATGCTTGTTAAACCATGAAAAAGGCACCTCACAAGTATACTTTTACCTCTTTTTGGGATCATAAAAATTGAACGAAAAATATACTACCGAGAACACTTTTATCTCTCTTTTGCGCTTGTTAAACCATGAAGGAGACACTAAAAAAAAAGTGAGTTTTTGTTTTATTTTTATCATTGATCTGTATTTAAAAAAGTTGCAACATCAGTCGTGTTTCCCTTAAAAATAGCACATGTTTGCATCATCATCTTACAATTGGGTTATAACTTTCCTAGGAGTCATATACCATTATTATGAGTCACATTGATTTGTAAACGATATGAATATGGCATGTTTGTTTCATCAACACATATCCCAATTGCAGAATAAATTTAGTTCTTTGTTCAATTTTGGTTCAATTCTCTTTTATTCACTCACATATTTAAATAACAATGAAAACACTCCTCTCTGTGTTGAAATATTGTAACTGCAAAGTATATTCTACTTATTATTGAGTTATTATCTTATAATCAATACCATTTTGTGAATTGATCATGTTGGGCTTTGTATAAGACCAAATCCCCTTTTGTGGATTAGTCAAACCCTAATTATATGTTGCTAATTAAGAAGTCAGCCCCCATGCCTAATTAAAGTGGTTTTAACCACTAAGTGAAGAATTCGTCCCTTCCTGATGAAGAGACACCACCCTAGCACTTGTTAGCTAGTATAAATAAGAGTGGAAGGCACCTCATTAACTCACTCACTCAAGTCACTTATCTAGTGTGCAAGTTTGAAGGAAGCTATAGTTTCTAGTTGTCAGAAGAACGAAGAGAGAGGCACATTGCTCAGTGTTGGATATTCTCTTGTGTTTGGTTTATTAGCTTGGAATTGTATTAGCATTCTATATTAAGGAATTTTTTGTTGATTTTTCTCCCCCATGAGGGTTTCCTAGGATAAATGTTGTGTACCTTGTGATTGTGTATCTTCCAATGATCCTGCTTATGCTATTATTGTCTAGTAAATTGAAAAGAGCTTAATAGATTCTCTAAATTTAACATGGTATTAGAGCTTGACTGAATAGAGCACCTTTCACTGGGTTACCAAAAACATCACTGTTGTCATACAAGAAAATTAGGGATTTTTGTCGGAAGATAATTTCAGACTAAAAACTATCTAGGGAAGTGTGACCTAGCCTAGCAAACTCACTGAAATCTTGAGCACACTTTTTCAGTGGCCAGATCCTCCGAAAAGTGAAACCCTAGTTTTCATTGGTACCAGAAAACTAGGAAACCAAAACCAGTACCAGAAGTACTAGTCCAGATTTGCACAGGACCAGTTTCAAGGGGTAAAATTTAGATTTTGATAAAACTGAATGTACTAGACTACTTCCTCATCCAAGCGCACCTCGTGGTAAGTTCATATTTAATTTCTAAGCACTTTCAATTTTTAGTCATTTTCCCATCTCCAGGTCAAGATGTCTGCAAGCACCAAGATTGTTGACAAGTTAGAGGGTGTGGATAGATTTGATTCCTAGAAGTATAGGATTGCACTCATTATTGAAGAGAATGACCTTGCAAGGTTCATCAAGGAAAATGTACCATAACCCACAGATGCTAAAACTAAAGAAAAGTACCAGAAGGACATGGTTAGGGCCAAAAGAATCATTGCAAACTCTATCAAAGATCACTTGATCCCTCAAGTGGCATATAAGAATACCACAAAAGAAATGTCTGATTTCCTAACCATATTGTATGAAGGAAGAAACATTAACCAAAAGATGAACTTGAGAACTCAACTCAAGAATACAAAGATGCAGAAAGGAGAAATAGTTCATGACTATTTCTCTAGGATTTCTCAATTCAAGGAACATCTCGAATAAATTGGAGATACCCTATATGAATATGAACTCATAATGACAACTCTTAATGGTATCACAATACCTTGGGATGCATTCATCCAAACCATTTGTTCTAGAAAGGAGAAACTACAATTTGACAGTATTTGGGAAGAATGTGTTCAAGAAGAAGAAAGAGTAGCTAATAGAGAAGCAATATTGTTAAGGGATGAACATCAAGCTCTAGCTTTTCATACTAAAGGAGGAAATATAAGGTATCACTTTAATAAGGAGACCCACCTATATAAGGAGTCTCACTCCCCAAATAGATTAATCCATAAAGAATCTCACCCTCCAAGGAGATTCCTAAAGTTTCAGAAAGTTCAAAGAAGAGAAAATGATTTCTCCTCTTATCAATGTTACCATTGTGAAAACATGGGACATATTTCTAAGAATTGTCCAGCTAGAAGAGAAGAATACAAGAAGAGATATAACAAAACACACCATGCTCATGCAATTGAAGATGATGAGCCACTCACGGAGATGATTAAATAAAATATTGAAGACTATGTCTTATTCTATGCCATATCGGGATCAATATCACCTGGAGAGGACACTTGGATCATATATATCGGTGCTTCTAAGCACATGACAGGTCAGAGAGACATTCTCTCTATCCTCACAGAAAATAAATTTCCCTAGAAATTCACACTTGGAGATGATTACCAATACCCTATCAAAGGAGTGGGAGAGTCCACCCACAAACTTGATTTAGGGACCCCAATGAAGATGAAGGATGTACTATATGTACCAAGTTTGATGACAAATTTTCTTTCTATCTCAACTTTAGATAAGAAAGGTTTCAGGGTTTCATTCATATTGGTGAATTCCTTATGTGGCCTAAAGGAAAAACCATAGAAGATGCAATTGTTATTGGCACAGAAGAAGGTGGCATGTATAAATTAAAAGGTCACTTAGATGCAGCCTTGAATCACTCCACTGAGATTCCATGTGAAATTTGGCATAAAATACTAGCTCACATCAACTACAAGTCCCTACCATATGTGAGAAAGGAATTTACAAGTCTACCAGATTTCAAGGTTGATCATGAAAGTTTGTGCAAGGGATGTGCACAAGGAAAGGGCATAAATAATCATTTCCCAAAGAGTGACAATAAAGCATAAGGAATCTTGGAGCTCATCCGCTCAGATGTATGTGGCCCAATTCCATCAACCTCTCTTAGTGGGTATGTATACTATGTATCATTTATTGATGAATGTTCTTGCAAGACTTGGGTTTACTTCTTGAAATCAAAAGATGAAGTGTTTGGAAAATTCAAGGAATTCAAATCCTTGATAGAGAATTTCTCTGAAAGAAAAATCAAGATACTCAGGTTAGATAATGGAGGAGAATACACCTCAAAATAGTTTGTAAGATTTTGCAGAGATGTCAAGATTAAGAGGGAGATCACCACTCCCTACAATCCTCAACAAAATGGTGTAGTAGAAATAAACAACAGAAATATAATGGAAGCAGTGAAGACTATGATCCATGCTCAACATCTTCCAATGCACTTATGGGTATATGCAGAAATAAAAACAGTGTATGTACAAAAAATTTTATCCCATAGTGCACTTGGGTTCAATACCCCTGAAGAAATGTTCTTCAGAAATAAGCCAGAAGTAATCCATCTAAAGATATTTGGTTGTCCATTGTTTGTACACATTCCAAAAAAGAAGAGAACCAAGATGGACCCTTCAGGAAAGAAGGGAATATTTGTTGGATACTGTGAGGTCTCAAAGGCCTTCAGAATTTACATACCAGGTTACCATCATATTGAGATCAGAAGAGATGTAACCTTTGATGAAGATGCAACACTCAATAAATCAAGGAGATGCTAGCTTGAAGAAGCATATGAAGAAGAGTCTGTAGCTCCCAGAGTTGTAGAACCAGTGAGTGAAGTTGCAGTTCCCCTCGATGATGAGATTCAAGAAGATCATGATATGATAGAATCTCAAGAACCTCCCCAGATGACGATCTCTCATAAAATAAAGCCAGCTTGGGCAAGGGAACTTATTCAAGATGGAGAGAAGTATGGTGCCCTAGAAGGAACCATGAAACAAGTCAAGAAACCTAAGCCATTCTCCAGTTATATGGTTTTGATGTGTGATATCATAGAGAAAGAACCTACTTTCTTTGAAGAAGCCATTCAGAAGAAAGAATGGGAACTGGAAGATGCCATGACAAAAGAATAGCAATCCATTATAAAGAATGATGTATGGAAAATAGTTCCCAAAACGAAGAGAAAATATGTGGTATCTTCCAAATGGTTATACAAAATAAAATATGTTGTTGATGGAAGTATTGAAAAATATAAAGCAAGGTTTGTAGCTCATGGATTTTCTCAAGAGGAAGTCATTGGCTACAAAGAGATGTTTTCTCTTGCAGCCAGATACACTTCTATCAGAACAATCATAACCCTTGCAACTAATATGAAGTGGAAGTTACACCAGATGGATGTGAAAACAACCTTCTTAAATGGTGTCATTGAAGAAGAAGTGTATATAGAAAAACCTCAATGGTTTGAAGTTGAAGATAGAAAGACTCATTTCTTCAGGTTGAATAAGTCTTAGTATGGATTGAAGCAAGCTCCTAGAGCTTGGTATGGAAGAATTGATAGTTCCCTGATGAGCTTGGTATTTACCAAAAGTAAAGTTGATTCTAACCTTTACTTCAAGGTTATGAATGATGAGCCAATTATACTGCTATTGTATGTGGATGACTTATTCTTAACTGGAGAAGAAAATCTCATCACTGGTTGTAAGAAGAAGCTTGTTGCAGAATTTGAGATGAAAGAACTTGGCATAATGCACTGTTTCTTAGGTCTTGAGGTTTGGAAGAGCCCATAGAAGATCTTCCTAAACCAAGGGAAGTATGTAGTTGAAATATTGAAGAGGTTTGATACATTGGAGTGTAAATCCATGAACACACCCATGGAAAGAAAGTTGAAGCTCTTGGTTGAAACTTTGTCAGAATTGGTTGATGCTATGCTATACATACAGATCATTAGATCGTTGATGTATCTAATGAACACCTGGAAAAATATATGTTTTGTTGTGAAAACCTTGAGTTAGTATCTAGTAGAGCCTAGACATGTTCACCTTGTTGCTACAAAACATGTGATGAGATACCTTAAGGGTACATTGGACTTTGGTCTCTGTTATAATGGATATCATGACTTTTGTTTGATTGGTTATACCGATTTAGATTGGGATGGATTTTGTTTCATTCTAGGGTCATCCATGACTTCATGGAATATTAGGAAGCAATCTAGTATTTTCCTCAACACAGAAGAAGAAGAATACATTGTTGCATGTTCTGCAAGTTGTGAAGCCATATGGATTTAGAAGTTCTTGACAGGTCTATTTGATATGGAGATGGAAGAACCATGATTCTATGTGACAACCAGAGTTTCATAAATATGACATAGAACCATGTGTTCCATGACAAGTCGAAGCACATAGAAATCCGGCATCACTACATTCGTGATATGGTGCAGAGGGGAGCCATAAAGCTCCAATATGTTGGCACAAATGAGTAGGTTGTAGATTTATTGACCAAGCCTCTATCTCGTTTAAAGTTTGAGCACTTTAGAGACAAGCTTGGTATAATCCGAAAGGACCTCCCTAGAAAGGGGGAGTGATGTTGATGATACTATGGTATCCTGACCAACAATGGGTAGATCAATTAGGATTTAATATCCAAATTGAATGATCATCCTTGGATAGATCCCAAAGGTATAGTAAGGATGGTCTATCAGAGTACCTGTGCATGTATATGCTAGATGTGGTCAGTAGTGGTAGCTCCATTAGGATTTTTATAATCCTAGGGAATCTTATGATTCTTGGGAATATCTCGAAGGTCTAGTAAGGAATATCTATCAGAGTACCACATGGTATCTCCGTTAGGATTTTATATCCTAGGGAATATTATGATTCCTGGGTAGATCCCTAGGGACTGTCAGAGTAAAAAAAAATGTTGTTGATACACCTACCTCATTCTGTTGCCCTATGATGATGATGATGATGATGTTGCTCCAGCCTTGTGTTGTGATGATGTTTTTGCTCCAGCCTCATGTTGTGATGATGATGTTTCTCCAACCTTGTGCTGTGATGATATTGCTCCAGCCTCGTGTTGATGATGATGTTGTTAATGTTGTTATTATAGCTTTTATGCTAACTTATGTTGATGTTTCAGGTTCCAACTTCATGTTGTGAATGATGATGATGATACTCCAGCTCCATGCTATGAATGATGATGTTATTGATGATGAAAAATACTTCTGATGATTTATAGATATGTGATTCATTGTTCCAGATGTTGTTGATGTTGTTTCCCTCTCTCTCTCTCTCCTGATGATGTTGTATAATATTGTTCTTGTTAAGGGGGAGTGTTGAAATATTGTAACTGCAAAGAAGATTCTACTTATTATTGAGTTATTATTGTATATATCAATCCCCTTTTGTGGATTGATCATGTCAAGCTTTGTATAAGACCAAATACCCTTTTTTGGATTGGTCAACCCCTAATTATATGCTGCTAACTAAGACGTCAGCCCCCAGACCTAATTAAAGTGGTTTTAACCACTAAGTGAAGAAGTCGTCCTTGCCTGATGAAGAGACACCACCCTAGAACCTTCCATATAGTATACATAAGAGTGGAACGAAACTTATTAGCTCACTCACTCAAGTCACTCATCTAGTGTGCATGTTTGAAGGAAGATGCAGTTGCCAGTTGTCAGAGGAAGGAAGAGCGAGGCACATTTCTCAGTGTTGGATATTCTCTCGTGTTTGGTTTATTATATTGGCATTCTATATTAAGGAAGTTTTTGCAAGGTTTTCTCCCCCATGAGGGTTTCCCAGGATATATGTTGTGTACCTTGCGATTGTATATCTTTCAATGATCATGCTTATGCTATTATTGTCTAGTAAATTGAAAAGAACTTAATAGATTCTCTAAATTTAACACTCTGGACTAGCAAAAATATGAAATTTGAAGACTCGTCCTTCTTTACAACCAATACATGAGTATTTCTACCCCAACAATAAAGAAATCCATCCATCCATAACATAGGTTGACCTAGGGATGTAATGAATCGACCAAGATGAACATTTTAGGGATGTCCAAGATTTAGGTGAGTGGGAGAGAGGACATGAAAGGAAAACAAATCCTATGGGAAAGGGAAAAAAAACACCCAACAACTAATAAAATGCTATGGACAAATTTTGGGAAAAGAAAAAATGACCAACACGCAAAGGAATGTTTAGTGGGTGGATTTAGTCATCCAACAATGGAGAAAAATGCTCAAGGGGTGAATTAAGTTGACTAACCATAAATAAAATGTTTTTTGGGCAGATTTAGATGCTCAACTATGGATAAAAAATCCTAGGGATGAATTACAATGCCCAAGAGTAAATTCTCCCAATAATAAAATAAAACACCCAGAGAATGAAATAAAATTTGTGGGCAAGTGGAAATTTAGTCAACTTGAAAAAATGCAGCTCAGAGAGGATTGAGATAAAAATCTTGCATCTACTAACCATAACACAAATTTCAAGCAATAAAACTCAAACCAGAACCAAAATACACCTCCATATACTAGATTACACTACAAAGTATAAACAACGGAGATTTATTTTTCTTGGGAAATTCATTACAATGGGTGAGCTATGCATGCCAAAAAATCTCATGAATTGTTACTCATGAAAATAAATACAAATGGCCATGGCTCATAGATTCCTTTGCTCATTGTGGATAGGATCCCTGACTCTTTCATGCACTAATCTTCAAGAAGGATACACTCTTGGAGCTCTCATCTTTGCAAACTTCCCAAGTTCTCTTTGACTCCTCTATTCCTCATTCTTCACTACAACTTTCATTTTTATTGGTTTTCTTTTGGAAGGCCAATCATCACAATGGTTCAGTTCCACTTCCAACTTTGTCAAAAAATACAAAATAAAATAAAAATAACAATTACAATTTTGAAAAGTATTTTGTGTGAGGATCCAATTTGGATCACACATATACTCCTTTGGTTGGTTACTCTTCCAATCATTATGGAGAGTGCTTCAATGCCTCATGCATTGTTGCACTATATCATTGGTTCTCTTGAGAATTTCTACTAGGTCAACACTATGTCATGCTATATGTTCAAGGGAAGTTAATATTGAGTCAACCATATGTTTTCTTGTTGACCATTTGATTCAGACATCCATGTGTCATTTGTACTTGGTGATTCTATTCTTCACATCATCTCTCGGTGTATGTTTTGTGTCGATTGATGGGGGATACATTAATGCCCTCCTTTGATGGATCTCTTTCTATCGACTTCAACACATTATCTAAGAGAAGGATCTAGAAACCAACTAGTACCTTGGAGCTTGCAGTCCTTAGTGGAAGTATTCCTTACAATTGTTGGTGGGTTTACCTCATTGAATCCTTATTGATTGATTCTATGAGTGTTCGACATCATATCCTCTATTCACACTCGCTATATTGTACTAGGTACCTTGGGATACATTTTCATCATTGGTGGATTCCCTCATGTTTGTTAATGGTATACCTCAATGATCAATAATCAATCAATTTCTACCATGCTTGACATCAAATCATTTATTCACATGTTGTAGGATAATACCATCAGGGTTTGGGGCAAATACCTTGGGTTTGGGGCCACAACACTCATTCATGATACCCCTCCCAAGTTGTGATAGAGTATATCATTGTTGTATGAATACTATGAAGACTATGGGGGGCACTCTCATTAGTGCTTGATGTATTCTTGATATACATTATGGCATGTATGTTAGAAAAACAGGACCGTGGAGCAATAAAATAAAACAAATGTGGAAACAAAACACAGAAGATACACAATACAAGAGAGACACAGATTTACGTGGTTCACCTAGTGTGGGCTACTTCCACCAGAGAAATTGCCAGGTCCTTTGTTTATTATTATCCAGTGAATGAAGGGATACAACCTACATAAAAACCCGTTGTAACTTCCTCTTCTTTCTGTCACAGTCTCCTCTCTTAGAATACAATACTCGCCATAATTCATAGCCGCAAAAATACATTTCCCTCATAAGGGTTGCCTTCTAGGGAAAAAAACCCTAACATAATTTCTATCGTTAAATTTGCGACCTTATAATAAACAGTCCAAATTTATAATGAAATTAAAATATACATTTACAAGGCAATTTTTCCTTTAGGGGCTTCACCCCCGAACCCCCCAGCCAGGGGGATAGGCCCCCCGGACCCCGCAGAGGGGGTACCCCCCCTTTGCACTCCCCCACATGGAAGAGTGTACATACTTCTGGGGTGTATATTCTTCATGGGGTATAAACATGGCTCAAAGCAAGGACCTCTGAATCAGGAACATAATCAGGCTCCATAACCAACAATCTCCCACTTGGAGACTGATCTAAACAACTCCACCACTATTGTATATGTTGGACTCTGAACCTTCTTGGACCTGGAAAATTTCTCATCTTCATATTCATTCTTGAAGACCAACTAAAATTGAGCAGGAACTCAGCTTCTCTCTGGTTACTCCCTTTGTTAATATGTCTGCAGGATTCTGGCTAATGTGTACCTTTTCCAACTTCAAATTTCCATCTTCCAAGGCGGATTGTATGAAGTGGTACCTCAACTATATATTCTTAGTCTTCGAATGGAAGGTTGAGTTCTTTGCAAGATGAATTGCACTCTCACTGTCACATTACAACCTACTATTCTCCTGCTTCTTCCCAATTCCTCCATAAACCTTTGTAACTAAATCATCTCTTTACTAGCCTTTGTAGTAGCAACATACTTTGTCTCTGTTGTTGAAAGTGCAACAACCTTTTGCAGTTTTGAAATCCAACTTACTGATGTTCCACCTATAGTAAAAACATATCCTGTGATTCTTCTCCTGCTGTCTTTATCACCTGCCATATCCGAGTCAACATATCTCTATAGAAAAGTGTTTGAACCTCCAAAACATAATGCATGAGTAGCAATACCTCTCAAATATCTGAGAATCCAATTTACAGCCTCCCAATGTTCTTTACCTATATTGTTCATATACCTGCTCACAACTCCCACTGCATGTGCAATATCTGGTCTTGTGCAAACCATTGCATACATCAAGCTGCCAACTGTTGATGAATAAGGGACCCTGGACATGTATTTTATCTCCTCATGTGTCTTGGGACACATTTCCTTAGTTAATTTGAAATGGCTGGCCAAAGGTGATCCAGGTGGATATTGGTGGCCACCCACCTATTCCACTTGGACCCACACCATTGTTTCTTTCAAGTTTTCAGTTTCCTTAATTGTAGCACAACTTACTATTTTTAGCAGTTCTTCAGGTCCTGAACTTCTGGAGCTATTTTGAGGCCCTAAACGACATTTTTTGGGCATGAATACTCTGGCAAAATTTAGTCCATTCTAGACTCGATATTTGTTGTTAGCAGTGTAGTCCTCTGATAGATCTTTCTAATGATGTATCATGTGGATCAAACAGAGATAGTATGCCAAAGTTATGACCCCGGGAAATTGATGTACCAATTTACACAAATGGGGCCCATATTCTGGCGTTTCATCTCCTAGGGTTAGGTTTTTGGATGTTTAGGGTTTTCCATTATTTTTCAGTAATATATAGGCCTTCGAGCCTCATTGTAACAGGCAGTTCAGAGGCCAGTAGCTACCACATCTCTTCTTAGAGATAAGCTAGCAGCGCCTTAACTAGTTTATTTCCATTCTGTCTGTAAGCATTTTTCAGTCATTTGTTATTAATGAAATGAAGTCTCATTTCCACTGCATCTTTGTGTTTATGCGTATTTTTGTATTTCATTGTGTTCCTACATAAATCTGGATCAATGGTATCAGAGCGGTCTACTCATTCTCGATCTTTCTTTGCATGTCCCCAACGAGGTCGTGGTATAAGGAGTTGGGGCTCAATCTGGTTGAACCTTTGCAGGATCAGTCTCGCAAACCCCGACGACCGACCATGGGGGAAGAAAAGAAAGATGAGGGAGCAGGAGATACTATCAAAATGTTGCTCGAGGAGGCCCTCGAGAAACAAAGGAATGCGATGATGGACAACTTTACCCATATTCTTAAACAGATTCCTACTAGCGGTGCATCGACATCCAACAACCACTCTGGAGGTGCCACTCCTTTTAAGGTACAAGTAAACTTTGACATTCCCATATTTGAGGGCTAAATAGATGCAGATGTCGTAGATAGATGGTTGAATTTGTTAGAGGGATATTTCTCGGTTCATGAATTTTCCAATCGAGAAAGGATTATTTTCGCACTCCTCAAAGCCGCCCCCCATGTCAAGGACTGGTGGGAAACCTACTCGGAGCAACAGGGCGAGGGGGAACCCTCTCTGTTCTCCGCCACACCCACTTGGAATTATTTTCGAGATGCCATCAAGGAACAATACTATCCCATGGGGATCTATGAGGACAAATACATACAATGGACTACGCTGCGACAACAAAGGGACCAAGATGTGCATGAGATGACAAATCTGTTTCATACCCTACGCACAAAGTTGGGTATCAAAGATTCAGAGAAATATTTGGTGTTAAATTACCACATTTGTCTGCACAGATACATTTAGGAGGAAACGGAGTTCCTTAACATCTCCTTGCTTGGTGTGGCGTACCGATATGCTGCCAAGATTGAGCAGAAGTTCAAACAAAAAAAGCGAGACTTTGGGTTTGCGAATCAGAAGCAAGGGAAAGGTACCCCCAAAATGCAAAACAAAGGACGAAGACAAGGCGAGGTGGCCTAGCCGCCAAAGACACAAGCAAAGAACAACACCACGAAGCCAAAAAAGGACACGGGGAAGTGGTGTGAGTTCCATAAGAGCTCCACTCACAACACAAGTGAGTGTCGGGCCAAGCAGTCACTGGTAGTCGAGTTGAAGGCTTCTGAATCAGATGCATGCTCCGAATCTGAATCAGAACCTGACAAGGGGAATGATAGGGGGAATCATATTATCGATGCAGAGCCCAACGCCACCATTTCCACCATGAAGATCCAGAAGGAGGAACCAGAAGATCCAGAGGAGGTGGAGCATCTCTTCCATTCCAAGATGTGGGTAAAGGGTTCCCCGTTGCAGTTCATTGTCGACAGCGGGAGCCAGAAGAACCTCATCTCAGTAGAGGTCATGAAGTGGTTGGGCTTGCTGACCATAGCACACCCACAACCATACACCATTGGGTGGTTGCACCAAGGATGGGACCTCCGCGTCAGCCGACAATGGTGCCTTCCCTACATCATCAAGCCCTTCATGGATGAGGTATTATGTGACATTTCTCCTCTTGATGTTTCTGATGTATTATTAGGCCAACCGTACTTGTGGAAGTGACATGATGTGTATGAGTCTAGGCCTTGTACTGTTATTATTACCTTGGGCAATAATATGTACAGGATACCGAAGATAGCATCACCTACCACCATCTCTTTGGTTACTGCAAAACAATGCAGTAAGCTCATTTCCAAAACCGAGAAATTTGTTTTCCTGATGATTCGCCCTCCGGGAAAGAGGAATACTATGGCCATGACCTCAAGACAGGGCCCTGCTGCATGAAAAAAATAGATGGATAAGCTCGTGGAGGAGTACGAGGACATCTTCACCTCCCCCGCAGGGGTGCCTCTACACTGCCAGGTCAAGCACCCCATCGATCTGACCCCAGGTGCACCGCTGCCCAATGGACCC
>JASDQU010010460.1:42609-58811 GCA_032191745.1 Picea mariana | reverse complement strand
AGTAGTACTCGGCCCAATATCTCAGGGAATTAACTAAGGAGGATAGACCGTACCCTTAGCCGTACTACCCGACTACCCAGGTACTAGAGAGTATCTTCCCGAGTGCTGTTTTCGGTGACACTATAGTAGTCCGGCGGCCGATAGGTTTATCTAAAGAGGGCTTCAGAAAATCTAGGCCGATCCGTACACAGGTGCTGTCTGATGCGCTACCACTCGAAGGGGTACCAACAGGGGTTACAAGGGTGGCCAACAGATGTGCACTTAAGAACCACTTGTATTTCCTGCGTGTATGAATCCCTCAACCACAGGTTTATGCGTGTAATGACAGATCTTTGTGGCTTAAAGATGCTGGAATACGTCTCTACCCTGAAAAAAAATAACCACAATTTCTGCCAAGGAAAGTGCTCTAATACCACTTGCAAGATACCAGTTATATAAAATATGCAGAACAGAAATGAAATACTAGAAATGAAAGAATGACAGTAAAATATCCAGCATAATCTTCACCATACACAGAAATGATATACGAAATAGCAGCAGAAATAACACTTTGATTCAGATAGCAATGTTCACAGGCCTCTTCGAGGGGGAAACCTCCAGTAGAGCAGTGCTCTGTTACAATAATCTCCAAGCTAGGGTTCTCATACCTTCGCCTCTTATTTATACTAAATATGTCTATTAAGAGAAGCATCTAGAGGAAGATCCTTCTAGAAGCGGAAGCTTCTATTAGGTCTTCTTACATCCGCCTTATTCTATTTTATTGAAAGGCCTTATTAATATTGACCTTTATTACATCCGAATACATTGATCTACCTATGTGTGGGTTCGGACCTTAACAGGTACCCTCTCTGCGGGGCCTAGGGGGGCTATCTCCCCGACTGGGGGGTCTGGGGAAAAGCCCATGAAGGAAAAAATTGCCTTATAAATGTATATTGTAATTTCATTGTAAATCTAGACCGTTCATTATAAGGTCACAGATCTAACGGTAGAGATTATGTTAGGGTTTTTTTCCCTAGAAGGAAACCCTCTTTTATGAGGGAAATGTATTGCGGCTATGGTTGATGATCAATATTGTATTCTGAGATAGGAGACTGTGAGAAAAAGAAGAGAAAGTTACAGTGGGTTTGCTGTAGGTTGTATCCCTTCATATGTTGGATAATAATAAAGGAAGGACCTGGCAATTTCTCTGGTGGAGGTAGCCCACACTGGGCGAACCATGTAAATCTGTGTCTCTATTGTATTGTGTATCTTCTGTGTTTTGTTGCTGCATTTGTTTTATTTTATTACTCCACGGTCCTGTTTTTTATAACAACTGGTATCATAGCGAAAGGTAACTTGCAGGAAAAGAGGGTTCTTGGTTCCAGTGGGAGCAATGTCGGAAGATGGAAAGTTTAGGGTCGAAAAATTTAACGGCCAAAAATACTAGTTATGGAAGATGCAGATGGAAGATTATGCATATCAGAAGGATCTATTCCTACCATTGGGTGGAGTAGCAAAGAAGACGACGACCATGAAGGATGAAGAATGGGAGATTCTTGACAAAAATGCTCTAGGAACGATACAGCTCAGTCTGGCAGCGTCGGTAGCTTTCAATATTTCCAAAGAAAATACAACGAAGGGTTTGATGGACGCATTGGCCAAATTGTATGAAAAACCCTCGACGTCTAATAAGGTATTTCTAATGAAGAGATTATTTAATATGAAGATGTCAGAAGGTGGGTCTATTGCAGATCATTTAAATGAATTTAATACGGTTACTAATCAACTAAGTTATGTAAAAGTGGACTTTGATGATGAGTTTAGGGCTCTTCTAATCTTGTGCTCATTGCCAAAAAGTTGGAACAGCTTGGTCATGGCTGTAAGTAACTCTGTCTTTGGTTCAAATACTTTAAAATTTGATGATGTTGTTGGTGTTATCCTTAGTGAGGAAATGCGATGGAAAAGCAAAGGTGAGACATCAGGTAATGCGTTGAACATGGAGAACAGGGGAAGACAAAAGGATAGAGGAAAGGGCTCAGGGAACTGCAGAAATTCTAGGAAAGGTAGATCCAAATCTAGACTTGGAAAGATAGAGTGGTGGAATTGTGGGAAGAAAGGGCATCTGAAGAAAGACTGCAGAGCTCCAAAGCAACAAAGAGATGGACAGCAGGAGATAAATCAGGAAGCAAATGTAACAGGTGATGTGTTACAATATGCTTTGATTCTTTCTGTAGATAATATTTCTAAGTCTTGGGTAGTATATTCAGAGCTTCATTTCATGCCACACCCCATAGGAAACATTTTCTAGATTATGTTCAAGGTGATTTTGGACAGGTTCATTTGGGTGATGATGCACCATGCAAAATTGTTGGAATGGGAAAGGTAAAAGTAAAGCAACGAAATGGAAACCAATGGTTGTTGAAAGAGGTAAGACTTGTTCCAGATTTAAGGAAAAATCCAATTTCAACAGGGCAGTTGGCAAGTGAAGGTTGTATATCCATATTTACAGATAAGACATGGAAGGTCATCAAAGGATCATTGGTGATAGCGAAAGGAGAGAAGGTAGGTACATTGTATTTATGTACTGGTAATACTGACTCTTCTATCTCTTTATCTTCTACAGGAGTGGATACAACACTATGGCATCATAGGCTTGGACACATGAGTGAGAAGGGTATGCAGATACTTCACAAAATAAATTTGTTTCCAGATCTTAAACAAATTGATTTGGACTTCTGTGAGCATTGTGTTTATGGAAAACAAAAGAGAGTCAAATTTCTCAGAGTCGGAAAAGAAAAGAAGAATGAAAGGTTAGAGCTTGTGCATACAGATGTATGGGGACCAGCTTAGGTATCATCTCTTGGTGGCTCTAATTATTATGTTACTTTTATTGATGATGCAACTAGAAAAACTTGGGTTTATTGCATTCGACAAAAATCTGATGTTTTTTATACTTTTAAGAAATGGAAAGCTTTGGTTGAGAATGAGACAGGAAAAAGAATGAAGTGTCTCAGATCAGATAATGGAGGTGAATATTGTAGCAAGGAGTTTGATGATTACTGTTCATACCATGGGATTCGTAGAGAGAAGACAGTTCCAAGAACACCACAAGAAAATGGTGTGTCAGAAAGGATGAACAGGACAATCATGGAGCGTGCAAGGAGTATGAGATTGCATGTCGATTTGCCCTTACAGTTCTGGTTAGATGCTGTAGATACTGTTGTTTACTTAATAAATAGAGGACCTTCAAGCTCTTTGGATGGTAGAATTCCAGAGGAGGAATGGACAGGAAAAAAGGTAAACTATTTTTTTTTGAAAACTTTTGGTTGTGAAGCATTTGTCCATATTGATAAAGAAAATAGAACAAAGCTTGAGGCAAAATCCAAGAAGTGTACTTTTATTGGCTATGGTGTTAATGATTTTTGTTATCGCTTATGGGATTATGAAAATAAAAAAATCATTAGGAGTAGAGATGTCATATTCAATGAGAAGGTCATGTACAAAGATCAGTTGCAGGGAAAGAAACAGGAAAAATAAAAACAAGAATACACAGTGCTTGATGAGATCACTGAAAAAGAAATTCCAAAGGAACCAAAAAATCAAAATGTACAACAACAGGAGCAGCAGGTACCTCAAACCCCTACAAGTGTTGTTAGAATATCTACCAGGTTAAGTATACCCCCTGAACGATACTCTCCTTCATTGTATTATTTATTGTTGACTGATTCTAGTGAACCAGAATATTATGAAGAGGCAATGCAGGTAGACACCAAAAAGAAGTGGTAGCAAGGCATGAAAGAGGAAATGGATTCCTTGGCAAATAACCAGACTTGGGACTTGGTTCAGTTGCCTGCGGGAAAAAGAGCATTGCAGAATAAATGGGTTTACAAGTTGAAAGAAAAAGATGGAGGAGAAAAGCGGTACAAGGCTAGACTTGTTGTAAAGGGGTTTGCACAAACGAAATGTATAGATTTTGATGAAATATTTTCTCCTGTTGTTAAAATGACTTCAATTAGGACTATTTTAAGTCTTGTGGCAGTAGAATATTTGCATCTTGAACAGTTAGATGTAAAAACAACTTTTCTCCATGGGGATCTGGAGGAAGAGATTTATATGCAACAGCCACAGGGGTATGAGGTCAAAGGGAAGGATAATTCGGTATGCAAGTTGAAGAAGAGATTGTATGGCCTAAAGCAAGATCCAAGGCAGTGGTATTTGAAGTTTGATAGGTTTATGATAGAACAAGGTTATAGTAGATGTCATTCTGATCATTGTATTTATTTTAAAAAGCTAGAAAATGGAAGCTTTATTATCTTGCTATTGTATGTAGATGACATGCTTGTTGCAGGGTCTAATATGCAGGATATAAATGTGCTCAAGAAGAAATTAGCTAATTCATTTGCGATGAAGGATTTGGGTGCTGCAAAGAAAATCCTTGGCATGAGAATAACAAGAGACAAAAAAAATCGCAAATTGACATTATCTTAGGGTGAGTACATAGATAAGGTGTTGGAGAGGTTTAGAATGCAGAATGCAAAACCAGTTAGTACACCTTTGGCCAGCCATTTCAAATTAACTAAGGAAATGTGTCCCAAGACACAGGAGGAGATAGAATACATGTCCAGGGTCCCTTATTCATCAGCAATTGGCAGCTTGATGTATGCAATGGTTTGCACAAGACCAGATATTGCACATGTAGTGGGAGTTGTGAGAAGATATATGAACAATCCAGGTAAAGAAAATTGGGAGGCAGTAAAGTGGATTCTTAGGTATTTGAGAGGTACTACTACTCATGCATTATGTTTTAGAGGTTCAGACACTTTTCTACAGGGATATGTTGATTCAAATATGGCAGGTGATAAAGATATCAGGAGGAGCACCATAGGGTATGTTTTTACTATAGGTGTAACAACAGTAAGTTGGATTTCGAAACTACAAAAGGTTGTTGCACTTTCAACAACAGAGGCAGAGTATGTTTCTGCTACAGAGGCTAGTAAATAGATGATTTGGTTACAGAGGTTTATGGAGGAATTAGGAAAGAAGAAGGAGAACAACAGGTTTTACTATGACAGTCAGAGTGCCATTCACCTTGCAAAGAACTCAACCTTCCATTCAAAAACTAAGCATATACAGTTGAGGTACCACTTCATATGATCCTCCTTGGAAGATGGACATTTGAAGTTGGAAAAGAAACACACTAGCAAGAATCCTGCAGACATGTTAACAAAGGGAGTAACCAGGGAGAAACTGAGTTCCTGCACAGTTTCAGTTGGTCTTCAAGAATGAAAATGAAGATGAGAAATTTTCCAAGTCCAAGAAGGTTCAGAGTCTAACATATACAACAGCGGTGGAGTTGTTGAGATCAGTCTCCAAGTGGGAGATTGTTGGTTGTGGAGCCTGATTATCTTCTTGATTCAGAGGTCTTTTACTTTCAGCCATGTTTAAACCCCATGAAGTATGTAAACTCTTCCACACAGGGGAGTGCAGAGGGGGGGTACCCCCTCTGCGAGATTCGGGGGGGCTATCCCCCTGGCTGGGGGTCTGGGGGCAAGTAGGCCTCCAACGGGGGTTCGGGGTCGAAGCCCTCGAAGGAAAAATTGCCTTGTAAATGTATATTGTAATTTCATTGTAAATCTGGACCGTTCATTAAAAGGTCACAGATATAACGATAGAGATTATGTTAGGTTTTTTTTCCCTATAAGGCAACCCTCTTTTATGAGGGAAATGTATTGCGGCTATGGTTGATGGTGAATATTGTATTCTGAGATAGGAGACTGTTAAAAAAAGAAGAGGAAGTTACAACAGGTTTGTTGTAGGTTGTATCCCTTCATATGCTGGATAATAATAAAGGAAGGACCTGGCAATTTCTCTGGTGGACGTAGCCCACACTGGGTGAACCACGTAAATCTGTGTCTCTATTGTATTGTGTATCTTCTATGTTTTGTTTCCACATTTGTTTTAATTTATTGCTCCACGGTCCTGTTTTTCTAACATTATTTTCATAATCCTATAATCGATAACCAAAATCATTAATACCATATCCAATAAAGGTACACTTCTTGGATTTAGAATCAAGCTTTGTTCTATTTTCTTTATCAATATGGACAAATGCTTCACAACCGAAAGTTTTCAAAAAAGAATAGTTTACCTTTTTTCCTATCCATTCCTTCTCTGGAATTCTACCATCCAAAGAGCTTGAAGGTCCTTTTTTTATTAAGTAAACAACAATATCTACAACATCTGCCCAGAACTGTAAGGGCAAACCGTCATGCAATCTCATACTCCTTGCACACTCCATGATTGTCCTGTTCATCCTTTCTGACATACCATTTTCTTGTGGTGTTCTTGGAACTGTCTTCTCTCTATGAATCCCATGGTATGAACAATAATCATCAAACTCCTTGTTGCAATATTCACCTCCATTATTTGATCTGAGACACTTGAAAATTTTTCCTGTCTCATTCTCAACTAAAGCTTTCAATTTCTTATAAGTATCAACAACATCATATTTTTGTCGAATGCAATAAACCCAAGTTTTTATAGTTGCATCATCAATAAAAGTAACATAATAATTAGAGCCACCAAGATATGATACCTAAGCTAGTCCCCATACATCTGTATGCACAAGCTCTAACCTTTCATTCTTCTTTTCTTTTTCGACTCTGAGAAATTTGAATCTCTTTTGTTTTCCATAAACAAAATGCTCACAGAAGTCCAATTCAATTTGTTTAAGATCTGGCAACAAATTTCTTTTGTGAAGTATCTGCATACCCTTTTCACTCATGTGTCCTAGCCTATGATGCCACAGTGCTATATCCACTCCTGTAGAAGCTAAAGAGATAGAAGAGTTAGTATTACTAGTACATAAATACAATGTACATACCTTCTCTCATTTTGCTATCACCAATGATCCTTTGATGGCCTTCCACATCTTATCTGTAAATATGGATACACAACCTTCACTTGCCAACTGCCCTGTTGAAATCAGATTTTTCCTTAAATCTGGAACATGTCTTACCTATTTCAACAACCATTGGTTTCCATTGCGTTGCTTTATTTTTACCTTTCCCATTCCAACAATTTTGCATGGTGCATCATCACCCAAATGAACCTGTCCAAAATCACCTTGAACATAATCTAGAAAATGTTTCCTATGGGGTGTGGCATGAACTGAATCCCCCAAATCTACTACCCAAGACTCAGAATTATTATCTACAAAAAGAATCAAAGCATCTTGTAACACATCACATGTTACATTTGCTTCCTGATTTCTCTCCTGTATTCCATCTCTTTGTTTCTTTGGAGCTCTGTAATCTTTCTTCAGATGTCCTTTCTTCCCACAATTCCAACACTCTATCTTTCCAAGTCTGGATTTGGATTTGCGCTTCCTAGAATTCTCGCGGTTCCCTAATCCCTTTCCTCTATCGTTTTGTCTTCCCTTATTCTCCATGTTCAACGCATTACTTGATGTCTCACCTGTGCTTTTCCATTGCATTTCCTCACTAAGGATAACACCAACAACATCATCAAATTTTAAAGTATTTGAACCAGAGACAGAGTTACTTACAACCATGACCAAGACATTCCATCTTTCTGGCAATGAGCACAAGATTAGAAGAGCCCTAACCTCATCATCAAAGTCCACTTTTACAGAACTTAGTTGATTAGTAACCGTATTAAATTCATTTAAATGATCTACAACAGACCCACCTTTTGACATCTTCATATTAAATAATCTCTTCAGACGCCGAGGGTTTTTCATAAAGTTTAGCCAACGCGTCCATCAGATCCTTCATTGTCTTTTCTTTCAAAATATTGAAAGCCACCAACGCTGCCAAGATCAGTCGTATAATTCCTAGAGCCTTTCTGTCAAGAATCTCCCATTCTTCGTCCTTCATGGTCGTCGACTTCTTTGCTACTCCGCCCAATGGTAGGAATAGATCCTTTTGATATAAATAATCTTCCATCTGTATCTTCCATAATTGGTAGTTTTGGTCGTTAAATTTCTCGACCCTAAACTTTCCATCTTCCGACATTGCTCCCAATCGAACTAGGGACCCTCTTTTTCTACGAGTTACCTTTCGCTCTGATACCAATTGTTAGAAAAACAAGACCGCGGAGCAATAAAATAAAACAAATGCGGAAACAAAACACAGAAGATACACAATACAAGAGAGACACAGATTTACATGGTTCACCCATTGTGGGCTACGTCCACCAGACAAATTGCCAGGTCCTTCCTTTATTATTATCCAACAAATGAAGGGATACAACCTACAACAAAACTCATTGTAAATTTCTCTTCTTTCTCTCATAGTCTCCTCTCTCAGAATACAATACTTGCCATAATGCATAGCTGCAAAAATACATTTCCCTCATAACAGAGGGTTGGCTTCTAAGGAAAAAAACCCTAACATAATTTCTACTGTTAGATCTGCGACCTTATAATGAATGGTCCAGATTTACAATTAAATTACAATATACATTTACAAGGCAATTTTTCCTTCGAGGGCTTCGCCCCCGAACCCCCCAGCCAGGGGGATAGCCCCCTCGGACCCAACAAAGGGGGTACCCCTCCTTTGCACTCCCTTGCGTGGAAGAGTGTACATACTTCTGGGGTGTAAAGTCTTCATGGGGTATAAACACGGCTGAAAGCAAGGACCTCTGAATTAGGAACATAATCAAGCTCCACAACCAACAATGTATATACATTGTATTTTCTCATGGCTATGATCTATTTGTTGACATGGATCCATTATGTACTTTTTTGTGGGCATGGTCTTGCATTTCACTTCATGGATTGACAATGTATTTTGTTGGCGGCCTTGCTTTATCTCTCTTCCGAGCATGGGTATGCCTACCTTGGGGATGATCATGGCGGCCATGATTTATCTCTCTTTCGAGCATGGGTATGCCTACCTTCGGGATGAACTATATATGTTAGCTTGATGTCTAATTGCAGGTACTCACTGATTCTTTAATATTTATCTTTCTCCTTATGTTTCCTCGTGTTTCTTACCATTATCATACTGTGTTTCAGCCATCAGTTCCTCTTCTTACCTCACACACACATGGAGGACCCATTGATACTTCATTTTTGAGACACACTCTTTTGCATTAGATTGCACTGACTTTGAGAGAGGTCACATTCTGAGCCATTAATAGAGAAGGATTGATCATGTGCTACATAGATGATAGCCGGTGACCAGTTTCTAGCTGAACCGATGCAGCCCGCAACTTCCCTTGTAACCTTCTAGAATTGGTAAGTTTAGAGGAGATTACTACTAGGTGAGTTGTTTCTCTCGTGATATGAGCTTAGGAAATATCAATCCAGTCAAGGTTTACTGAGTTCTAGAGATCTAGAAGAATCTCCTAGCCTCCTCCACTAATCTATATAAAGAATGAATTCCATGGGTAAGATGAGGATTAATCATTTACATGTACATGTTGCATAAATTTCAAAGGAGCTCTTCTACAAAGATCAATCTTCATATCAAGTCAACCTTGCTTGTGTCAGGGTTGGGGAGGATTTGGAGCAAGTATCCAGGGGTACTACACCATGACTCAAGGTATGACTACATTGATGTATTTTTCCTTCATTATATATATATATATATGTGTGTGTGTGTGTGTGTGTGTGTGTTTTCCCATTCCCAAATCTATTGTATTCAACTTTGTGTGGTAGATCTAATCTTTCCTTGGGTAGATTAGATTTGATCTAGAATAGATTTGGATTTCCTATTGCTTGAAAGGGTTTGTAGATTGGTATTTGCTTGTCACTTGTGTGCATGAATCAGATTGTAGGATTTGGAGATGGATCTTCGGAACTACATCATCCAAGATACGTAATGACAATCGTTGGTTAACAAGGTATGCTTCTCTTCCTTCTAGTGTAAAAGGAATTAAATCTAATTAGATCTAGGGAAACCTCATATTAATCGATCTCGTTGTCTTCCTTGGATCAAGGGAAGATCTAAGAGAGAACTCACCTACCCATAGGAGGGAAATCTTTGATAATATTCATGGGTAAAAATCAATGAATAAATATATGGTAAGTATGACAAATTGGTAAAATTATGAAAATACATGGAATTAAAGGAAAAACAATTATCACAAATCACCACCTGTGAGAGTTAATTATGGATTGATGGATGAATAACCGAGCATGGAAACAAATAGACACAAATACAAGGCTTATCACTTGACATTATCTAAATACTTTTAGGATGAAGTTCTTAGGGAGTGAGGGTATGCTGTGTCCTAACATAGTGTACTGATATGACATAGGAGATGACATTTTCATTTGGTATTGTGGGCCCATAGGAGCTACTTGAGCCATATCAATAAATATAATGGGTCATTAAAGTCATTTTATGTGGTCAATCATGTTGTTAAATGACCATAATACTATTTTATTATGTTTGTAATATCTATAATATCTAAAAGAAATCCAGTTTATTATAAGTCATCATTCAACATCCTAGATCAATATATTATTTTGTATATTATTTTGTACTTTGTGGGTTTTCAAGCTAAGGCATAAAATACCTACTTTGGGTGGCAAGGTGTTCGCGTTTACATTCTTAGATTAAATATGTCATGTTATATATTTTAGCATTTCATAAATATTTTCTATTTTGATATGTTATATTGCAATTTTAGTTTATATTCTTGAGTACAACCCATCTCTTTGGAAATGATGCTTTCTTCTATTTTATGTGGTTTCTTTTTTATTTTTGACACTTCGTAATGAACATTATCTTTATACTTTTTAAGTGTGTCATCATATTTATATCATCTTAAATTTATTATGCTTAATACCACCTTATATTTAGAACATAACATATTTTTAAAATTTTAAGTATGTCATTGTATTTATACCATCTTAAATTTATTATGCTTAATATCACCTTATGTTTAGAAGATAACATATTTTTAAAATTCAATTGTAACTAAAGAAACACTATAAAAACATGAAATTGAATACCAAATTCCAAATCCTTACAATATATTTATAAAAACAATACATAACATATATTCATAAGTATATTCATACACTTATGATAGATAACATAGATTTCATACACTTGTGGGAGCAACCCTTTATTTTTTATTTTATTTTGATCCATCTTTTTATCATCCAAAACTAACTTTCTTCTAGGTAGTGGATTCTCCGATTGATCTTATTAGAAGGGATTGCATCCCTTCCCTAGCCCAACTTCTACGGTAATAAACATGCAAGTGAGAAGCCTAAAGGTCGCAAGGAGAACAAATCCTTGAACATGTGATTTGATGCTTTTCATTATCAATGAAAAATGCCACCGACCGCGTTTGTGCATGGATTTGCATCTTCTATTGATTTTTGGGGTTTGGATTGGGCACAATATGTGGATGGATATGCCCAATGATAACCACTTCAGAGTTTTTCCACCTAGCAAAGCTTCAAAAATTAGTTTTCTTTTTCCAAGACGGCGTATGAGAGTTAGCTTTAGCCTTCATGCAAGACACAACTAGATGGTTATGTTCCAAACAAACTTTGTAATGAAATTAGATGGTTATGTTCAAAACAAACTTTGTAATGAAATGAATCATCTATTGATTTGGAGGGTCTGGATTTAACATAATATGTGTATAAATACACCTAGTGATAGATAGATACTCATAGTCTTTTCACACAACAAAGATTTGATATCTATGTTTTTTTTTTCCAAGAAGGTGTATGAGAGTTAGCTTTAACCTTCATGGAAGACACAACTAGATGGTTGTGCTCAAAACAAATCATGTAATGAAATGCATCAATTATTGATTAAGGGGTTTGGTTAGCACAATATGTGGATGGATACACCTAATGACGTCCACTCTTATAGTCTTTCCACCAAGTAGAGCTTTGATATCTAAGTTTGTTTTCTCAAGGTGTATGAGAGTTAGCTTTAGTCTTAATGGAAGACACAAGTATATGCTCATGCTTAAAACAAACCATGTGATGAAAGGAATCACCTATTGATTTGCAGGGTTTGGATTTATCATAATGTGTGGATGTATACGCCCAATGATAATCACTCTTAAATTCTTTGCACTAAGTAGAACTTCAATATCTAACTTACCTAACTTTCTTTTCCCAAGAAGGTGTGCGTGAGTTAGATTTAGCCTTCATGCAAGACACAATTAGATGATCGTGCTCAAAACAAACCATGTAATGAAAGGCAGTGAGCTCATTGTCCAAAATTTGGGACCAACTGCAACAATTACAATCTCAAATAATATTTTTTTGAAAGATCCTTGCTAAGGTCAACTTCAATGCAAACTCATACAAATGTAGATGTTAGAAACTCCTTCATTTAAAAACAACTACAACATCAAACTTACCCAGAACATTTCCAATGGCCCTGAAAGAGTTGGCATTGCAATACTCAAGAAGCACACTGAGTAACAACACCTAGATTGGAAATGAAGGAAATGACTTCATGGGTGGATTGAAACCTTGCCACCAATGAAAAGAATAACTCTTCTCATACATGATTAAGCTAATCTTGTAGAAAAAGGGCCCTCTTTTTTTTATCACAAATACGATAAGAATTCGATGCAAATTTTAGGGATGTGTGAAGTTCAACCATGATCCATGTTTTTGGCATGGTGGAATGATTCCCTTGGAGTGTTTCTCTAATTTTGAATTAGTGAATAGCGTAGAAAATTCAACTAGAGTTTTGGATTGATGTGACCTCTAACTTTATGTATCATTAAATTTTGTCAACTAAATGAAATTTTGTTACAAGATTAGACTACTTACCCATAAACTAGGGTGTACCTTTTAAACCTTTACAGTATAACAATGCACATAGATTCTTTATAAAACATAAAGAAAACAATAGCATTCACACATAGTACTCATAAATTTATCATGGAAACTCTTAACCAAGAAAACCAACAAATGTTTAGAAACAAGAGGGCATGTGGGCTCATAACTCCCATTCCAATATACAATGCATGGACTAATCATATAAAAATATAACACATACCCAACATAAAATTGAAACCAACAAATAAAACTTGTTCAATTCAAAAACAGAATTATAAATTAAAAAAAAATTAACCTCAAACTCACTCTTCTAACCATAAAGTAACAAATACCAAAAAACTCTTCAAACCATAAAGGAACAAATACCAAAAAATTCTTTAAAAAAATAAAAATAAAACAACCATATTATATTAAATATCATTTACATTTAAACCATTCTAGTAATAGAAGTTAAGTTCATGTTACATGGGAAGAGATTATAAAGAAAATAAATGAATAAGTAAACAAATATATTTTATTTTTTAGTTTTTAAAATTTTCCACTATTTAGGTAATTTAGATGGTTTTACAATGGGCAAACAAGATTAAATTAATAAAAAAAATTGTTTTAATTTATTAGTTTTTAGAAACTTTCCCCAATTTAAGTAATAAAAAAATTGTTTTAATTTATTATTTTTAGAAATTTTAAAAATTTGTTTTAATTTACTATTTTAAGATTCTTTTCCCAATTTAAGTAATTTTACAATTTGACCTAACAAGATTTTATTAGCAAAATTCTCATAATTTATTATTTTTAGAAATTTGTACAATTTAGGTAATTTTACAATTGACCTTATATAACTCCACTTTCATCTTAAAAAAAAGACATGCATGAGATTCTACACTACCCTACTCCATTCCAACGTCGTGGCGATGGACAGATCCAGAGTCGGCTAGGCAGCCGTTCGCCCGGTCAATCGAATATAAAAGCTTAAGGTGCTCCATCCGTAAACATTCGTATGAACATACTCTTCGCAGGCGGAGTAATTGGGTTCAACGGGACAATTACATTGCATAGATCTCTCGGAGGGTTTAAAGACAGTCGAAGGAGCGTATCTCAGATTCTGAATTCAGTTAAATTTGAAGGTGATGGAGGCACCTGTACCTGGTCAGGACATGAATTCCACATCAGTGACAGTTAGCGACGGAAGTAGAAACTGTCAACAGCAACAGGAACAGCATGGCCAGCAGCAGCAGTTGGTGACAGTTGAACCCCTGGAACGTCAGAGGTTCCAGTCGCAGCCTCCTCTTATTCAATCTGAGGGCGGAATTCGGCCAATCCATAACAATCCAGTTCCAGTTGTTGGGCAGAAGCGAGATATTAATGGCTTTGCTGTACCTTCGGACGGACTTCCTATTCCTAATCCTAGTCCATCTCAAGGTATGGATGCCTACTTATTCCTTCTCTTCGATTTTCACGTTTCTATAGCAACCTAAAAGTTTATATTCTTCATCTTCGCATTTAAATATTAAGTGGCAAAAGTTTATTTCGCAGATCGTAAAAGCTTTGTAAAGCTTTTTGTGGGATTTGTTCCTAAGAATATAACTGAAGATGAAGTAAGTTGCTTATCAATTTGTATACATTGCTATTTTGTGCAGAACTGTTTGTATATTGGAATGTGCTATAATTTTTTTGACATTGTTTTTCTCTTTTATAGTTAATGAATGATCAATGTTGTTATTACCAGATACGGCTCATATTTGCTCAGCATGGAAATGTACTTGAAGTTATTTTGGTTAAAGATAAGATAACTGGTAAACAACGAGGTGAGTTTTTTTGTTTTTTTATTAGGTTTTTAATTATTTTTGGGAGCACTGTACATTTGAAACATACACAGTTTTTTTCCACTGACTTCAACCTCTGACATCTTTTTTAAAATACAAGTTTATGCCATATAATTGTTTTTGTGAGTTAATTTGTGTGCCTGCACCCTGCATCAGGATTTTGCTTTATTAGATATGCAACTATTGAGGAAGCAGACAGAGCTATAAAAGCACTTGACAATAATTATACAATACCTGGGGTAAATTTCTAAAATAAAATTTGTCTTTGTCTATATATATATATATTTTTAGCAAAATTTAATCTTTTGCATCAGATGCACTAAATCTGTTGGTTGCATGTTTTCAGAGTACAGGACCAATGAGGGTGAAATATGCTGATACAGAGCTTGAACGGCTTGGTAATTTCTTTTATGCTGGACTAAAATTTGTTGGTAACTTTTTATTGTGTAGTGCTAATTTTATTTGATGTTCAAGAAGAGAATTTGCAATTTCTCTTGTGCAGTGATGTCATCTTGATTTTGATGTTGTGTTTATTTTTAGGTTCAGAGGAATATAGATTGTTTGTTTCGAATGTTAATACGCAAGCTAAGGAAAAGGAAGTTGAAGAGGTGAATAAAAAATAAACTTTCTTCTAACAAATAAAGAATACAGATTGGAAATCATTTAAATAATTTAAACATCTTTGGTAATGTCAATGTCAGATTTTTGCTCGGTATGGTCGTGTGGAATATGTATCTATTATAAGAGACGGGCTAACACAGAGTAAAGGTATGCATTTTGAACAGGCCTCGGCATTTTGTTCTCTGTTTGGATTATTATTTGTTGAACTTAAAACTCACGGCTCAGGTTACTCTTGCAGGTTCTGCAATTGTTACATACGGATCAAGAGAAATGGCAACACGAGCTATTGATGCTTTGAATGGAACTTTCGTGATGGAGGTTATTATCGAACTTACACGATTGTTTGATATGATATCTGTCACATTTTTTAATCTAAAAATGTAGATTGAATGCTTGCAGGGTTGTCAGCATCCATTAAATGTAAAATTTGCTGAATCTAAGAAACGCAGAATTGGATCACATGCTCCTTATCCTGCATTTGGACGACAGGGATTTGGTTATGGACCAATGGGAGCCAGGTAATTTGGTACAGATATATTAACAGTTTTGAAATTTTATTATTTTATGATGCCCATTAATAACAATGTTTCCAAAAATGTGTATTTCAGAAGCATTGCAGGTCCTGGTCGTGGACAATGCCCACCCACAAGTGCTCACAACTTGGGTGGACAAATAAGGGGATCTTCTAGATGGAATCCTTTTGAGGGTACCCCTCCCATGGTATGCGATCTTTACAGTCGTAATGCCTATTGATCTGATTGTTGTAGTTGAAAACAATTCTTTGTTTTAATGGTTGGAAGGATATAATTTTTTTTTGGAAATTTACAGGAGGGAGCAATGAGTGGGCCAAGAGGGCAAGTGCATGGTTCTGCGTGGAGACCTGTACAGATGCTCCCACAAAGTATTGGTCCTGGATTGAGCAATTCCCCTTCACTTGGGCAGGTAATAGTCAATTGATTTGATAATTAGCATGAGATAGAGAA
>JASDQU010010460.1:16900-34508 GCA_032191745.1 Picea mariana | reverse complement strand
GTTTCCATTGCGTTGCTTTATTTTTACCTTTCCCATTCCAACAATTTTGCATGGTGCATCATCACCCAAATGAACCTGTCCAAAATCACCTTGAACATAATCTAGAAAATGTTTCCTATGGGGTGTGGCATGAAATGAAGCCCCTGAATCTACTACCCAAGACTCAGAAATATTACCTACAAAAAGAATCAAAGCATCTTGTAACACATCACCTATTACATTTACTTCCTGATTTCTCTCCTGCTGTCCATCTCTTTGTTTCTTTGGAGATCTGTAGTCTTTCTTCAGATGTCCTTTCTTCCCACAATTCCAACACTCTATCTTTCCAAGTTTGGATTTGGATCTGCCCTTCCTAGAATTCCCACGGTTCCTTGAGACCTTTCCTCTATTCTTTTGTCTTCCCCTGTTCTCCATGTTCAATGCATTACCTGATGTCTCACCTGTGCTTTTCCATCGCATTTCCTCACTAAGGATAACACCAACAACATCATCAAATTTTAAAGTATTTGAACCAGAGACAGAGTTGCTTACAGCCATGACCAAGCCATTTCAACTTTCTAGCAATGAGCACAAGATTAGAAGATCCCTAACCTCATCATCAAAGTCCACTTTTACAGAACTTAGTTGATTACTAACCGTATTAAATTCATTTAAATGATCTGCAACAGACCCACCTTCCGACATCTTCATATTAAATAATCTCTTCATTAGACATACCTTATTGGACGCCGAGGGTTTTTCATACAATTTGGCCAACACATCCATCAAACCCTTCGTTGTCTTTTCTTTCGAGATATTGAAAGCCACCGACACTGCCAGGCTCAGCCGTATCATTCCTAGAGCCTTTCTGTCAAGAATCTCCCATTCTTCATCTTTCATGGCCGTCGACTTCTTTGCTACTCCGCTCAATGGTAGAAATAGATCCTTCTGATATAAATAATCTTCCATCTGCATCTTCCATAATTGGTAGTTTTGGCTATTAAATTTCTCGACCCTAAACTTTCCATCTTCCGACATTGCTCCCACTCGAACCAGGAACCCTCTTTTCCTGCGAGTTACCTTACGCTCTGATACCAGTTATTAGAAAAACAGGACCGCGGAGCAATAAAATAAAACAAATGCGAAAACAAAACACAGAAGATACACAATACAAGAGAGACACAGATTTACGTGGTTCACCCAATGTGGGCTACGTCCACCAAAGAAATTGCCAGGTCTTTTCTTTATTATTATCCAGAAAAATGAAGGGATACAACCTACAACAAAACCCGTTGTAACTTCCTCTTCTTTCTCTCACAGTCTCATCTCTCAGAATACAATACTCGCCAACATACATAGCCGCAATACAATTCCCTCATAAAAGAGGGTTTCCTTCTGGGAAAAAAACCCTAACATAATCTCTATCGTTAGATCTGCGACCTTATAATGAATGGTCTAGATTTACAATGAAATTACAATATACTTTTACAAGGCAATTTTTGATTCGGGGGCTTTGCCCCCAAACCCTCGCTGGGGGCCCGCTTGCCCTCCCTCTGCACTCCCCTGCGTGGAAGAGTGTATATACTTCTGGGGTGTAAATACTTCATGGGGTATAAACATGACTGAAAGTAAAAGACCTCTAAATTAGGAAGATAATCAGTCTCCACAACCAACAACTTGGATCCTCCAAATCCACCCAATCGACGGATGTACATTCTGTGCAATCGTCAAAAAACCCAAATGGTGGCCAACAACCAGATGGGAACAAAAGGAAAGGTCGAAACAATCGTAAGGGTGGGAAGAATGGTAAAAAAACCAAGGACAAAGATAATAATGGGAAGCATAATGATAATGTTATAGAGGGCAAGAAAGAGAAGTGTAAGGTGAAGTTTCCTTGTAAACTTTGTATCGATGACCACCTTGCACACTTATGCCCCAAACTTGTGGAGGCTGCGAAGCTTTTAAACCTACCACCCACTGTGCCGACAAATCCATTCCCACACAACCAACACTTAGCCTCGAGCACTTTGAATGCCGAAAATGCGCCTGGTGGAAATCAAAACCCACTGCCACAAGATGGCGACTGTGTTTGTATCAATATGGTCGACGCAAAGATCAATATAGCCACCCATTCTTGAGATTATAGCTCTTCAAAAGCTAGTACCAATCTAGAAGCTCCTCCTCCCCCTCCAGAGACAAACTTACAGATTGAGAAACCAGAGCCATCACCTCGTATTCCAAAAGGAGTACTCAAGTGCTCTACCCACAACCCTAATGCTAGAGCCGCCCAGAACTACTCTATTGTTGAGGATCTAGGCCAAACCCCTTGTGCGATGTCGGCTTTGGAGGTACTCCAGATGTGTCCATCACAGAGGAATGCCTTACTCTCTGCCTTAGGAGCTCTAGAACCTAGTGGCTCAAAAGTTATCAAGTTTGATGTCACGGACATGAAGCCTCGCTTACCCTACCATGTGGCTTTCCAAATGCACATGGAGTATTCCAAGTATACTATCAAATGAGCGGTCATTGATAAAGGTGCTTCCACCTGCGTGATGTCCTTGGTCTGTTGGAAAGCTCTCAGTTCTCCGACCCTTTCCAAGTCGTCAAACATGTTAATTGCATTTGAAGGTCATTCCTTCCTCCCTCACGGTATTCTCCCTACCTTTCCAGTCCAGTTAGGTGGGAAGACGGTAGAAGTGGAAGTAGAGGTAGTGGATGCACCTCTCAATTATAACCTGTTACTAGGTCACAATTGGACCTATGACATGGTCATTGTTGTATCGTTCGTTTTCCGTACACTTTGTTTTCCTCATCAAGGGGAGATCGTGATGATCGACCAATTATCCTTTGCGTACTCTAGTCCTAGCACATCTATTGGACTGTTGATCCCAGTGATCAACAATTCTCAGCCGGCAACTGAGAATATCATTGTCGGAATGTATTCTTCTCTCATGGGTACCTTCAACTTCTCGGCACCGATTCATCACATTTACGCCATGTCTAGTAGGCCTGCTTTAGTAGGGAGGTCCATTCCTTTCCGCACTTCCTATCTTGGTGATCCATGGACCCTACCTTCTCCAACCTCGTCGAGTGAAGGTCAGTCGCATGCTGGCATGGCTATGCCACTATCGACAACGGTGATTGCGTATCAAGTTGTTCTTGACTCTTCCACCGATCTCGATCATGTTACCTCCCAGATGGATGAGGAGGATCCTGTTCTTAGGCTTGTATGGGCTGCCTCGAGATCTTGCTCGCATGATTGCCTAGATGAAACTTTTTCTTCAGACGAAGCCATCCTCGAAGCCATGAATGGTTCTAAGAGACCTTGGGACGATATGCATCATCGATCTTATTTTCTCCCAAGTCTAGAAAGAATCGAGCAAGATGACTTTTGGTCTACCTTGAGTGAGATAGTCGGTAATGCCGTAGTTCCACTTGATACACGCGACATTTATGTCGAGGGAAATATGGAAAGTATTTCTCATACCGTCTCGATCGATATCTCTCATACCCCTGGCAAGATTGAGAACGTAAATATAGGTGTGGATTGTTCGCCAAAAGAAATTATGATCTACACCGAGCTCTTCAAATAATTTCGAGATGTATTCGCTTGGTCATATGAATAGATGCCAGGGATCAACCCTCGTATTGTCGAACATGGGATTAGGACTTATCCAGATTCTAAACTTGTTCAGCAATGTCTTATAGTTGTTAATCCTAGGAAGGCCCCTGCTATTAAGGCAGAGGTGGAGAAGTTACTTAATGTTGGCTTCATCTACCCGGTTCCCTTGACCGAATGGGTATCCAACCCCATTCCTGTGAATAAAATGTAAAGAACCATCTGTGTGTGTATGGACTTTCGTGACCTGCACAAGGATTGTCCTAAAGATAACTTCCCCGCACCTTTCATTGATCAGATTCTCGATGAGTGTGCGGGAAGAGAAATATTTTCTTTTATGGATGGATTTTCAGAATATAACCAAATCTAGATCAAACCTGAGGACCAACACAAGACGACATTCATATGTCCTTAGGGTACTTTTGCATACCAAAAAATGCCTTTCGGACTTAAAAACGTCGGAGCAACCTTCCAACATGCCATGACTTTCACTTTTCACGATCTCAAGAACATAGTTGAAGCCTACCTTGATGATCATGTTGCTCACTCTCGCAAGATAGTGGATCATGTTATACACCTTCGACTAGTTTTTGAAAGATGTTGTTACTATAGAATCCGGTTAAACCCTCACAAATGCATCTTTTGCGTTAAGTCTGGTTGTCTCTTAGGATTCTTAGTTTCTGAGACCGAGATCATGGTAGATCCTCTTACGGTTGAGGAAATACTCCAGTTGTCTCCCCCCGTGCACGATTAGAAAAATTCAAGGTTTACAGGGGAAAGATAACTTTCTGCGTCGGTTTATAGTGAATTATACCAATATCACTAAGGGTTTCATGCGCTTATTGAAGAAAGACACCAATTTTATCTAGGATGAGCGAGCCCAAGAGTCTTTCGACGCTTTAAATAAAGCCTTGGTATCGACCCCTCTACTGAAATATCCTGATTACAGTAAAGATTACTTGTTGTATATTGTCGCGTCTGAAGAGACGATTGGTATGGTTCTAGTTCAGGAGGATGATGAGCTCCATGAGCATGTCATCTACTATCTCAGTCGAAATTTAGTTGGTCGCGAGCTTAATTACTCTCACGTTGAAAATCTAGCTTTGGTTGTCGTTCATGCAGTTCAACGTTTACATCACTATATATTGTTTTGCAAGACTACTATGGTTGTTGATGTCAATCCGGCCTCACTAGGTGTATCATAGGTGGGAAATATAATAAATGGATTTTCATCTTACAAGAATTTGATCTTGACTTTGCTTTAGCCAAGTCCAATAAATCGCTAGTTTTTGTAGAATTAATATCCAATTTTCCACGATTAGACGAGGATGTTATCCATGTCAATTCATTTGCAGAAAAACAAATTTTCCCTGTCTCGTCATCCGACCCCTGGTATGGAGACATTGTTTTATATATTCAAACGTTGAAGTTCGCTCAGCATCTCTCACGCGATGATCAATGGCGTGTTAGATACCAAGCCAAAAAGTATACCATCATCGACGACACTTTGTATTGCCAAGGAATAGATAGCATCTTACGTCATTTCTTAACTCACGAGGAAGCTGAGTTATTCCTAAATGGTTGCCACAAAGGGGCTTGTGGTGGTCATCTATCCGAGCTTGCGACAACCTAAAAAATCATGTGAGTTGGTTATTTATGGCCCACTATATTTAAATATTGCATTGAAGCAGTTAAGAAGTGTCACCCCTACCAAGTGTTCACTCAGAAAATGCACTCGCACCCAGCCCCTCTTCACCCAGTCATTACCGTCGGTCCCTTCACCAAGTGGGGGTTAGATTTCCTTGATTGCAACCCAACTTCGGCTAGGGGGCATCAACACATTATCGTGGCCGTCAACTACTTTACCAAGTGGGCCGAGGCCATGCCTACCATAAAATCCGATGGGAAGACCACAGCCTTCTTCGTGTTCAACCAAATCATCGCCCGGTTCGATATCCCGAGTGAGATTGTCACTGATCAAGGTAGTCACTTTCAGAATGAAATGATGGTAGAACTAGAATCTAAGCTGGGGTTTAGACATGGTCATTCATCTCCTTATTACCCCCAGGAAAATGGGCAAGTAGAGGCCATCAACAAGTCTCTCAAGATCATCTTGCAAAAAACTATCAGTCGGAGTAATTCCAATTGGCACATCATGATATATCCCACACTTTGGGCATACCGAACCTCGGTTAAGACAGACACCAGTTTTTCCCCTTTCCAATTAGTGCACGGTGTGCATTCAATCCTCCCTGTTGAATGTGAAATACCTTCTCTCAAATTGGTAGTCGATCTCCTACCTGACACGACAGATTTCGAGCGACGCCTTGTGCACCTAGAGAGTCTTGACGAGTAGCGTCGGGACGCCTTTATGGCTATCGAGGCAAACAAGAAACATGTCAATGTTCAGTACGACAAGTTTGTCTGTCCCTGGTTGTATGCTGAGGGTGACTTGGTCTTCTTGTATGACCAAGCCAAAGAACCTCTAGGGGTAGGAAAGTTTAAACCCATGTGGCATAGTCCTTATATCGTGCGACGTGTTCTAGAAAAAGGAGCCTACGATTGGAAGATTATGAAGGGAATAAATTGGCCGAGCCCAGAAATGAGCTCTACTTAAAAAGGTATTACGCTTGACCCCTAGGCTTGGGTGGAACTCTTTGTATACTAATGTAAATTTAGTGTATATACATATATTTTTCCCTTTTCGTTTTTGTCTTTGGCTTGCTTATCGAGTTTTCCCTTTTTTTGGCAGATGTCAACGGAGTCTTCGGTCTACCTAGGATTTGCATACAGAGCTAGTCGTCATACATGGAACTTGGCTTCCGCCACTTGGGTGGTTTACTCACTTGAGGGTCTGTTGGTGTCTTCAGGTGGGGTATGCCTAGGGCCATCCACGAACAATGTGGTCGAATATAGCGCCATCATAGAACTTTTGCACGATGTTATCTCCCATGGTATTCTCTCTTTAGAAGTTCACCTAGATTCTCAATTAGTAGTATGTTAGTTGAATGGTCGTTATTGCGTACGTGATCCTATGTTACTCCGTCGATTCCTACGGGTACGTCTTTTAGAACGACAATTTGATTTTATTACATATTTTCACATTCCTAGGAGTTCTAATCATGTATTCGATGCCTACACTAATTATGTTTTAGATTGGCATTTGTCACATTAATAAATCAAAGAAAACCATTAAATCAATGTACACATTGTAAGATATAAGTAAAGCTGAAGATCCCTTTTTATATATTTCAAAAATATGGTGTTTATATTACAAAAATTGGGGCCAAAACCCTCAAAATACATATACAACCAGTATACATATCCCATGACATCTACACCTGTGGTGCCAGATGTGTGTCATGATAGAAAACCATGATGTTTGCAAGACGCCAGAATAGTYGTACCCATGCTCTAGGTACACCAACAACCTGYCGCTGCATGGCTTCAGGTAGATCCTCTACCTAAACCATAGGAATCCTCTACGTCAAACGAGACAAGTAGCCCTGCACGTTCTGTAGGACTCTTTCCGCTTCTCTTCCCGCCGCCTCATCTCCTCAGTTCCTCCRTCTATGTTAAATAAATCCCTCTAGCCATCGTGGACCCACATCTGCGATCACACAAGTATCTAGTTAATATTTAAAACACCATCCAAAAATATTTTTGTTTCCTTAAATACAAAAATACAAAAAAAATGAAATATGTAAAAACTCTTTTACCTATAGCGCCATAGGTGGCCCCTAGTGGAAGTGGCATATTTGGATCTCCTCTGAAATCGATCCCTGCATAGGGATAGTCATCCAGAGAAATGACTTGTCTCCGCCACCAGAAGAAAAAATCATCATTGTAGGGTGTCGACACCCTACCTCCTTCCTGTCATCTCATGACCTCGATCCACCGCGCCATGGATGGATCACGTGGTCCTCTAGGAAGGATCTCGAATCTGGGTCCTAGACCTGGAACCCGCTCGAAAAAGAAGCTGCAAAGAATAGAGGCAAACCTGAAGTTTCGCTTACCCCCCTGCTTGCACTCTATCAACTAACCTTTCATATTGGTCAGCAGTGAGGTACACCAATCATAGACAGTGGGTCTAGCACACTCTACTGCGTAAAACATAAGTGATCTCGATGCTTGATGAAATGAGGACAATCCTATGATCCTGATAAGAACGAGCACAATGATCTTCAAACTGAGGTTGCTTATTGCCCGAATAGGGACTTGACTTCCCACCTTGGGAGTCCCTGCTACACAGTGGGCATCGATATACTCCTCAATCTTCATCCCACTCCCCACTCCGTGTGACTTGAGGTTCACAACCTCTCCTCGGTGTGATAGACCAGTCAAGAACTAGATGTCATCTACTTTGATCCTCAATGGTTGTCCATCAAGGATAAAACTCTCGCTATCAGGATCCCAGTAACCCACCAACATTTCCAACAACCTCACTTGGGCCCTCATTCCTTTGAGAGCCCAAAACTTGTACAAGCCACATCTTTTTAGAGCCGCTTGAGCCATCGGATCCCGATCCACTGTTGCATCTACCTCCTCATGCTCTCGCTCTCTCCATTCCAACACCATCTTGCAAAAAAAAAATCATTTTTGAGTTAGAAACCCCTCTTTTTTGCCATTTGCATACATATACGCAGATTTATTTGCACATAGTCACGGGTAGGGCCTGGTATATGCCCCCTGTGGTTCACACAGGGGCCTATACCTAGTCAGACATGCAACCTATACAGAGAAACCCGTGTATACCGAAAATCCCAAATTACACCCTCAAAAACTAAAAAAATGGAACCTGATTAAAAAATGTAATCCACTAAATTTGAACAGGAAGAGATGAAGAGTCACTTGATCCAGATGGTTCATGATTTCGTTGCCTGATGCTCCCGCAATCATCGTTTGAATCTTGGAGGTATTTTGGTCCAAATTGCACTATTTGGGTAAAAATCAAAATGATACAGTGATTTTTGATTTTATTACTATTTATAAGCTATTTTTACCCACTTGATATAGTTTTATGCTATTGTTTCACCTAATGGACTAATTCAAAAATGGTTTTAAGCTCATTTTTGTAGTTTTGACTCAGTTTTCTTGTGGATTCCAACGTCATGGTTGGCCATTCGTCTCCTCGGGCATGTATTTTCATAACCTAGCATATAGGATAAGTATATACTCCATCGTGCATTTTGCATTATCCTTCAACTACCACTTTTTACGCCTTAGGTACAAACCCATTTATTGCAACGCATGACCCTCCATCTACTATAAGTAGCGTCGTTAATAAATGGTAGAGACTTACCAAACATGGGTACCCTAGTTAGATCCTCTTTGTCATTTGGTGCCCATGCCGATTTTGTTCCTTAGGACCGTGAGTCCATTATAATTCGATACATGAATTTATGATGAGCCTCATTTCTCATTCATGCATGTGTGGCCTTATTCCCCGCAGACTCCCAAAAACAAGTCTTAGTTAAGCTCTTTTCCGACTCGTCTAAAAACCGAAAATATTGTCGAGTGATTTGTCCCTTTCACACTCGTTAAAATTGGATTTGAAAGGTCATGAGTCTTAGTTAAGCTCTTTTCTGACTCGTTATAAAAAATAGAAAACATTACCGAGTGAACTTGTCTTTTTCACACTCGTAAATTGGATTTGAAAAGACCTCTATTTGGCACAAGTTTACCCATTTTTCACACCAAGTGGACTAAAAGATATAAAAAAAGACATTTTTTGGCGTTAAATTGTGATTTCAGTATTGAGCCTTTAGCCGGTTCTTGATTTGCATTATAAACCATTGCCTAAGCAGTTTGCATCCTCAACCAAGCAAAGCCTTGTTTATATCCTTCACAATTTGACACCCTATACCCTGGAGGGAACATCACCCTGAGTGTCCATCTCCCGCATGCATTTCCTTGCATTGAACATAGGTACGTTCCACTATTGGAACTGGTTTTTTCTTTCTTGCGACACTCGTTCCCTCCTCTGTATCATAGCATTCATTTGTTATGAAAAAACAAAAAAAGACGGGCAGGAAGGGAGTACTATATTATAATTGGCAGCAGTCGTGTCGCCTTTGAACAGAGCACAAAGTCATTGAATCCTTGCTTCATCATAATTTTGGGTTTAGCATGGCCTTAGGAAGCTGATCTCGCTACAAAGTTTTCTCTACTGACTCGTTACTCTTCCAGTCCCTATAGATAACATCATGGGTGCCTCCTGCATCTAATAGTCACATCATTGGGTCTATGCTGCCAGAGTCCACCATATGTCTCGTGCTCTTGTTCAAAGGAAGTCTATCAACTTGTGTTGGCCACTCCTAACAAATCTTGACTTTGCATGTCGGCCATACCCTGAGTTTGTCTCATAATCACATGATATTATAGTCTTATCATGCATCCTGGCCCTACTTTCGTCATTGGTAGGTCACCTTGAACCCAACAGTCGACATTTCATCATTGGTCGTTGACTGGGTGGTTTCCCTTGTGTTCGATGGCAAGACATCTATTCACACTTTGGGATTCGTGCAGTGTCTTGGATGCCATTAGCCTTATTGGTGGTTTCCTCGCCTTTGTCAGTAGTTTTTCATCATTGGCTGCTATTCAGAGGGTCTTTTTTGTGTATCACTTGCATTTGGCACACACGAAAGACGCACAAGGTCGTTGGTTTGTGAACACGTTCTTCGTTCGATCTCCACCAAATCATGGCTCCTGCTTTGTTCCTCGTGCTGACTGATGAGAGATGCCTCAATGATCTCCTTTCAGCGGGCCTCTTTCCATCGACTTCAACTCATTTATTTTGGATATGGAATCTAGAGTTTTATGGGTACCTTGAGGCTTGCAGTCATCAGTGGCAGGCCCT
Source organism: Picea mariana (assembly GCA_032191745.1). NCBI lineage: Eukaryota > Viridiplantae > Streptophyta > Pinopsida > Pinales > Pinaceae > Picea > Picea mariana. Next base: position 24,051 of record JASDQU010010460.1, on the reverse strand, counting down.
CTCGCCATTGACAGATGGGAATACATCAATGTCTCCTGATCAATGGATTTCTCAAGTGTTCGACACCGACTCCTTTATTCACAGTTGTAGAAATGTACTCGGTGCCTTGATACCTACTTTCATTATTGGTAGGTTGTCTCGCGTTTGTTAACAGTATACCTCAATGACCAGTAATCAAACGATGTCTCATCGTGCTCGACCTCAACTCCTTTATTCACATGATGTAGACTTGCACCCTTGGTGGATAGTGTAGAAGACTTGAAGACATCACTATGTGGTCGCAGCTTTCCTGAGCTATTGCTCCCCTTTCATTGGACCAGTACCTATTTGACTTCAGTGATCATGGGAGATCAGATTATACTCCATGGTATACATATATCTTCAGATTGATTTTGAAACTGGTTTCACTAGGCCTTGTTCGTGAACATCTTTTGGCATGTAACCACATTTGTATCTTGCCTATTCATGGCCATGAACACTTGTTTGGTATATTTTCCACATGGATCTGCATTGTATTGTTGGCAACCATGTATGCAAAGTCAATACATAATGTAATGAGCAATTGAGTTCATTCAATTGGTTCTCTACCACTCCACTTCTGGGTTATTTATAATGTATTTCGGCCATCACAGATACTCCTTTGATCTCAGACATTAGGGGGCATCTGTTATAGCAAGATTTGCCTCAGCATTGCTATCTTGCACAGAGGGCCTTTTTCCATTTCCCTATCCAGACTTGTCATCCCTTTTTAATGAATCCAGAGCTAAAAATATACATTTTTCCACATATACGCTTCCTATCTGTTATGCAAGATGCGTATACGTTGGCTGCTCCACTACGACCCGCGTACATCGGGATTTGTACCAGAAAATACAAAAATGAGGTCGAGTTTCCATGTCACGACAGGAGATCTCTGATTCTTGGCCTTCCATATACTGGAAACATTCCGACTCGGCCCTTTAGTTGCATTCTAAAGGCTATAAGAGCACAATTTCACTCTATGGAAAAGAGGAGAAAGCATTCAACTTTGAGAGCAAAGTTACTCTGGAGAAATTACTTCATATTGAGTCTGCATCCCTTTGTCCCTCAAGTCTGAACACAGAGTTCAACCCCCAAGCTCTTTCCTTATTGTTGAAAGGACCTCATTGCCTCTTTCCTATGAGCTTGCCTTTGGTGGAGGATTGAAGTGGTGGAGACCCAGTTGGAAGGAACTTGGTTTCTTGGTTTCGAACCGTGCCGACACGAAAGTCTGTAATGTTGTCACTTCTGCTAATCAATTATTAATAGAAATACTCCTTTCCCATCCTATTGGTATCGTGCAAATATATGATTATTATCCATGGGCATGTTTGTAATGTTTATTAATGGATTATGCTATCTGATGTGCTAACCCCTTTTATATTATCACTGTGTACTTGCTCTGCTTGTTTGTTGAGAACTTCTTGCAGGTATAAAGCTTTGGGTCAAAGTGCTCAACGATGGAACATCATCGAACGTTGGATTGAGGTAGGCCTCTTTCTTATCTTGCACATTAGTCTATATAGCATATGTTGGAATTGAGTTGATTTCTGCAGTCATACCTGTCTGATGTGGTTTACCCTTGGCCATAGAGAGTTTTTCCCTCGTAACAAAGGTGGAGATTGTTGAATATGCTAACGAATTTCCCAGATTTAATAGATATAAGCAGATTTAGTGGATCCTATTTTGTAGTAGTTTGTTCAACTAAATCTACCAATTTGGTATGAACGCACAAGTTTAGAAAATAGTTATGTAACTAATCTAACTTTGTTCATTATTGATGTAAGCCCATAGAGACATAAAGGGGAATTGAGGAAGTGGTGTAATGATGAGGAGCGAGAGAGAGCTGTTGTAATCTCCTTGATCTAAATAATAAGACAACCGATACCTATGCTTGGTGAACGTAACCCAATGTTTGGTTGAACCACGTAAAATCTATGTGTTTATGCACTGTGTGATTGTGTTTTCCACATTTACAATTACAACAACAGTCTCTCCAATCTCCTTTAATTGTTAAAATTGGGGAATTAAGAGTTACTCATGTTTTTTTTAAGCATAGACTTGTTTGCTTTCTTTGGGTGTTGATTTTTACCCTCTAATTGAGTTTCGTTGAGGACCCATGGCCATAAAGTTACCTTGAGATATAATGATGACCATCGACATTTTTCTATATTAAACTCTCTTTATATATCACTATTTGCTTATAATTGCTACATTTTATTTAAAGTAGCCATCCAAAACCCTCTATTAATTTATTCATAACCATCTGAAAAACCATTTGTCCAACATAACCACCCTTTATTGGGTGTTTCCATTCGAGCACTTCACGGTACTCTGTTCACCACACTTAAAAGAATCAAAGTCTAAATGACTCGCACAGGTTTTTTCAATCGCCGAGGGAAAGCGTGTGGAATTTAAGCTTTTTTTGGTAAAGCAATTAGCGCGACGGGCTAGGGAAGCCACACCACTAGTTCGTGGAATTCAAAAAACAATTTTTTGGCATAATAAGTCAAGCAAAGTCTAATTGGCGTGTTGACCATGCCGTCTTCTGCACTGCAACTCCATGCCCACTCTCTCCAATTCCATCTTCTTCGTCTTCTTTGTAGAATCCCTTGCTACTAACTTTCTTATCTCCAAGACCAGATCGTCGTCTTCTTACCAATTCAATGACTCTCATTGTTTATCAAGTTTGCTTTCTTGTTGCATCTGCCCTTCTCCTCCTCTGCTTTCTTGTTGCATCTTCCCTTGTTTATCAAGTTTGCTTTCTTGTTTCATCATCCCTTTCTTATCTCCAAGAGCAGATCGCAGAGTATCAGAATACATCGTCGTCTTCTTACCAATTCGATGCCTCTCGCTGCTTATCAAGTTTGCTCTCTTGTTGCATCTGCCCTTCTCCTCCTCCACCTCTGCTTCACAACATCAGGTACCGGCGATCACTACCAAGAATGTTATTGGGATACATGTGGGAACTTTGAATTCAGTTATCCTTTTGGGAAAATTAACAGCGGCTGTGGTGATCCTCACTTTCAGCTACACTGTGCTTCGGAAAGCTATCCTCTGCTTAATATCAGTGGAGATGAGTATCTCATCTTGCAGCCGACAGTCTTGAACAATAATAGCCTTAATCATCATAAAATGACAATTGTTAACTACAATCTATGGAAGGCTATGCCCGGAGGGGGTAAGTGCGATCCTTCAGGTAACTACTCTCAATTTTGGTGGCCCGCCTCTCATTTTCGTATAGCCCATGGATACACGAATCTCACGCTTTGGGGGAACTGCAATGAAAGTATTAAACCGAAGAGTTTTCATAAGCGCCGTTTATGTGGCGATGATTGGTACGTCATTTCCAATCCAGAATCTGGGAGACGCTTCTGCCAAAGCAATCTTCGACTGCCAGTTAAGAACAACTTCACAATAAAAAAGAATGAGGAACTGAGTACACGCCTATTACCAGGTTTTGAAATAGCATGGTATGGCGACACGAAGAGAGATCGAAGCTGTGGCGCTTGTTTGCACAGTAACGGAAGTTGTGGTTATAACATTTCAGAACCAAGTTCAACATTTCTTTGCTATTGTCCCGATGGCACCTCGCAACCAGAGAAATGCCCCGCCAATCGTATTGGTACTTTCCTGATCCCCTTCTACGAATTCGATTACAAACCCCAATGCTTAAATTATCACAATCTATAAAAATGTATTAAATGCTCCCTCCATTTTGCACTCTTGAACCCACGGATATATGTAGATGTGTTTCTCGATATTGTCAAGTATTCATTCTCTTTACGAAAACTATGGATCGTTGCTTTTACTAATAAGTTATGGCCGCGTTGCAGGTCATAAGATCAAGTCCGCCATTCTTATAGGTAAATATAATGCTTCCTAGTATTAGTATCTATACACGGTGAATTAGAGTTGAATATGTATCTTTCTTTTCATTATTCTCTTCGGGGTTGGAGAAAGGTCACATTCGTATCTTTCTGCTCATCCCACCGCAGGTAGCTGCTTTGGAGGGGTTGTTTTGATAGCAATATCCGGACTGTTCTTAGCGTATTATGTGAAGAACAGAAAACCTACTAGTAATTTTGGCAAATATGAGAGAAAGGACATGGAAGCGCGTGTGCCAGGGCGCGAGATGGGCGATTTACCAATATTCTCTTACGAAGCACTTCGTCAGTCTACAAATTGCTTCCATGAGGAGAACAAACTTGGGGTTGGAGGGTTTGGGTCGGTCTATTTGGGTAAGCTTTGGGACGGAAGAACTGTGGCCGTAAAGAGACTTTCTCAGGATAACTCTAGGAGACTCGATCAGTTCATCAATGAGGTGAAGATTTTTTCGACTCTGAATCATCCACACATTGTTCGTCTTTATGGCTGCACCCCAGCGGACAGTCCAGAGCTGCTCCTCGTATACGAATTTGTCCCAAATGGGACCCTAGCCGATCATCTTCATGGCGATCGCAAAGGCCCAGAGGGATTACCATGGAATACTCGCTTTAACATTGCTATTCAAACTGCCCAGGCCTTGGCTTTCCTTCACAGCGTTCATCCGCCTATATTGCACAGAGATGTGAMATCCTCTAACATTCTCTTGGGAGAAAATTTCAATGTCAAAGTGGCGGATTTTGGGCTTTGCAGACTCGTGCCTGTAGATGCCTCACATGTGACGACTGCTCCACAGGGCACACCGGGCTATGCTGACCCAGTGTACTATCAGTGCTATCAACTGACGGAGAAATCCGATGTCTACAGCTTCGGAGTCGTTTTGGTGGAGATCATCTCTGCCAAATTAGCGGTGGATCTACATCGGAAGACCCGGGAAATCAGCCTTGCTAGCATGGCAATAGCTAAGAGTCAACAAGGGGCTTTGCATGAGCTAGTGGATCCGCAGATGGATATCGAAAAGAATCATGAGATGAAGGTCATGGTATGTGCAATTGCCGAATTAGCCGTCAGATGTCTGGCGTCAGATAGAGATGACAGACCACACATGGAGGAAGTTGTTGCTGAGCTTGAGAAAATCACACATTCGTGTGGTACCTCAACTGGTCCAGGTGAACAACAGTGGGATCTCTTTCCAACATCAAACAGCTGACAACAGCACCATTATCTCCCATCTATGTGGAAGGCAAGCGGCGCAGCAGCAGCTCCACTGAGTCCACTCCCAACACCAGTGCATAAATTCTCCGCTATGTACATATATAGTTTAATTTGCAGCTTTCGGATTTGCTCAAGAATCTCGCTTTATGGCGTTAAACCCTGGATTTAAAAAGGCCACATCTAATTAACATTCCCGCCCAGCCGGACTCTACAAGCGCCCGGTGGGCGTAACTACCTGCTATTAAGCTAGGGCAGAGAATACTGAGACTGGAACTATGGGTTAAATTTGAAACTGAACCAAAACTTTGTTCACATTACACATGAGATATATGAGATGAGGAAATCTCAATATTAAACAAAAACTTCTTTTGCATGAAAGAAATACGGAGCCTCCCAATGTTGTAATTATAAAAACGTTTATTTGTAGTTTAGCCCATGTCCCTTTGTTTTAAAAGTTGTTTCGGAGAGTGTCTTGTTTACTTGCAATTACGTTTACATTTATTGCTTTGCTATTATATAAAGAGTTCAAAATGCAAACAGAAACTTCTTTACAAAACATGGAAAAACAGAGACCTCTCTAGTGGAACTCAAGGATAGTAAAAGCAATTAATTTAAAACAAAATAATTTTTTATTTTGATTGCTTTAAAATAAAATATAATTTCAAATATTTAATTATAAAAATTGTGATAAGTATATTTTGAAAATTGGATGTTTGTACGTCTTTAAAATATAATAGGGGTTATGCTTGTCACTTTCTTAATTTCTTTAAAGTTGGTTCTATGGAATTGGAATTTCTAAGTTGGATTAGTTTTAGAGTTAGTTCTATGGAATTGGAATTTCCAAGTTGGATTAGTTTTAGAGTTAGTTCTATGGAATTGGAATTTCCAAGTTGGATTAGTTTTATGGAATTGGAATTTCCAAATTGGATTAGATTTAGAGTTAGTTCTATGGAATTGGAATTTCCAAGTTGGATTAGTTCTATGAAATTGGAATTTCCAAGTTGGATTAGTTTTATTGAATTGGAATTTCCAAGTAATCCAACTCTAGGTAGCCTTAATCTATATTGTCTAGGTTTTCTAGAAAGAAATTTCAATTACTTCTGAGCCATTGCTTTAAACACTATGATCACTAATGAGGTAGGATGATTTTCCTACTTAATGAATATGTATGTGTGTGTGCATGCTAGACTATTTGTTATCATTATTTTTATGGAAGTTAAACATATTAAACCAAATCAATATGATATATTGAAAATAAAGTTTAGAAAATTACAGGTTTTAATGGTTTATGTTAAATGTCATTGCACCTAGAGAAACAAGGTGCATTTTGCATAGAGGGTTGAATAGATTGCAATGTCTATTCCATGTAACATCTATCCCATTTGTCTTATTCTTCAACAATAACATTGAAATCAGTATAATATTTTATACAAAATTAAAAATAAAGTAATAATAAATTCTATGTCAAGTAAATAATATTATTCACAAATATTTATATAAAAGAACACTAGTAATCAAATCACAACAACTCTTAGAAGAAGAGGAATCTAAAGAAATCCACTTTATTTGCAATAGAAAAACATCAATCTTTTGAATAAATTGAATTATTAGAAGTACATGCATAACTTAATAGAATATGGTGTAAAAAAATAAAACCTGAAATTGAATTAGCTTATGGAATATACCACTTTTATTTATGAAAAATTGGTATAACTTAGAAAAAGTCATTTCTTGCACACCACTATTTTTCCATATTTTTTAATATTAATTTTGTATTTTTAAAAAAATTAATAAAGTTACTCAAACCCTCAAATAACAGGGCCAAGTTTTAAGACCATATTTGAGGGTCTTAACATAATCAACCAATTTTTTGTATTTTAGTTCTCTATTTATACTTGTGCACCATGTAATTTGTATTCCAAGTGGGAGATGCAATAAAAAGTTGTGCAAGAAATAAAATACCTATGTATTTTAGAATTGTAATATAAGTACAAATAAAAATCAATAAAAATAGAAAACAATATTTTTTTTAC
>JASDQU010010460.1:0-10197 GCA_032191745.1 Picea mariana | reverse complement strand
TCCTTTTCGACTCCGATAAATCTGACTCTCTTATGTTTTCCATAAACACATGGCTCACAAAAATCCAAATCAATTTGTTTAAGATCTGACAACAAATTTATTTTGTGAATTATCTGCATCCTCTTCACACTCATGTGTCCAAGCCTATGATTCCACAATGTTGTATCCACTCTTGTAGAAGCTAAAGAGATAGAAGAGTCAGTATTACCAGTACATAAATAAAATGTACCTACCTCCTCTCCTTTTTCTATAACCAATGATACTTTGGTGACCTTCCACGCCTTATATGTAAATGTAGATATACGACCTTCACTTGCCAATTGTTTTTATAGCATTATTAACCCCCTAACCATTGAGCCATCATCTCCTAAGAGTTCATCTATCCAATTCAACCAATTTCACCACTTTCACCTTGAGTTTATTGCCCAATTTCTCTTCAGTCACTCTTGTCCTTCATTAATACTATGACCGAAAGGGTTGGTCTCCCTTTCTGGCCTTCTAGGGAGGGACTCGGTGGCTATGTCAGTGTGTATAGGTCATGACCAAGCTTAGAATATCCCATTTTTGGACTTGGTTGCAATGGATGAGACTTTCCTCTGATTTCTCAGGGTTTAGTCCTGAGAAGGCTTCCATTATGAGCTCAAGTATCTTATCCTTCTGACCATATGGCCTCATCCCTAAAGCCCTAAAAGAACCAAGCCATTTCCCATGGGAAGGAGAAGGAAAGAACTAACAAGGTTACTATGGTGTTTTGATTGAAAGGCTTGGGAAAGGAGCTTGGAAGAAGGACATCTCTTCAATTTACAATTGTAAGTTGTGATATTACTTATTTGATTAATAAAATACGTGTTGGATGTTTCCCTCTACTTAATTGTTTATTTAAGTTCATGTATTCATTGATAGAGAATTTATATGATTGCGTGTTATGACATATTATCAAGTCTAGGAGCATCCTTTGTTTATGTTTCTATTTATGTCTTAGTTATAGGAAGAACCTAAGGGAGCTCAACTCCTACAAGATACAAAATCCCTACAACATATTGGCGACCATACTGGGGAGATTTCCCTTTATGTGCGTTTCTTCCTTCTTTATGTGCTTTCTTTCTAAGATATTTGCCCATTTAAATGTCCTAATCTGATTGCCAACATTTGTTGTACTCTTTTCTGAGTGTAGTTGAAGAAAAATCTACCTTGGATCTGATAGATCTCTACTCCCAAGTTTACCAGGAGAGACCATACCTTATGGTTTCCTTGTTCCTCTTACTGGATACTATCTCCCTCTGCAAGGAGCGACTGGCCTCTTAAAACCCTTTTTTGGAGAGTTATCCTTCAAAAAACTTAGCCAAATCCTTTTCCACTGGTCTCCTTCAATACTCCAAACCTGTGTTAGGCCTGTCTCATTGGTTTTGTTTCAAAATCTTTTAAAATTTATGAAACTTATCTTCTCTTTTTCTCCATCTCATGTGATTGATGGGTATAACCATAATCATCTAGCCTAATCCCTTTAATTAAGTAGAAGGATATTCAATATGTTTGAGAAGATTCTTTCACAAAATATGTCATTTTATTATGCAAGTATCGTTTTCATTAGTTTGAATGCTTTTTTTTTCCAAATCATTTGGAGAACCCTTCAGACTATTATCTATACTTGGAAATTTTTTTGTTCTTTAAGTTTTCATGTTTGGTTTTTCCTTCTGACTTTTTCATTCAGTACAGAACATTGTTGATTGAAAGTGAAAGTTGAAGAAGATTTTTTTTTTCAATTTTCATATAGTTTGAAAAAAGAAATGAAACAAAGAACAATAAAATATTGTATTTGGAGTACTTTAGAATATGGTTGAAACACTTTGCGTTTGATTAGGAATTTTGAAAATCATGCAATAATTTTGGTTGGAAAATTATCCTTTTCTCTCATTTTCAAGAATCAAAGTGAATCGATATGCATTAGGGTGTTATATTACATACGAAGTGTTAGCACTGAGAGTCACCCTCAGATTGTAGGAGGATAAGCCCAGTACCCATCAGAGTGTTTGGTGGATGTTTGATTTATATGGGTGGAGATAAAAATGGAGAAAACTCAATACAAGAATGATTTCAACATAGAACTCGCAAATAAATGCACAAGGAAGTGAGGGCCACATTAAATTCACTCAATGAATTGAGTTTTAGTATGAGCAGAGAGAAGACTTAGTAAGAAAAGTTAACAAGAATTCTTTGGGCATCATGCCTTCAAGTAGCTTGGAGAGGAAAAACTCAGGCTCAAGAATTCTCTTGAACTCAATCTTCAGACACTGAAATATGTTCAAATGACACAGTCACAACAACATAATGATCAAACCTACATCATAATGCAGCTACAACAACTCGACTAGATTCTCCATGCCTGAGCCATTCAGTGTAAGAGGGAAAAAGATAACAAAGAGAACTAATTAAAACTGGTCACGATACTATTGTAATCGAACCTACATTACAGTATAATAACAACCCTCAAATGTATCCTCCATGCTTGAGTGTTTTAACACAACTTTTTTACAGAGAGATGGAAAGAGACTAAATTCTATTAATCTGAAAGTCTCAAATTCGATACATAACCAGAGAACAACTCTGACATCCAAACATTACAAAATAGGGAGCTTTTCTCAACCAATTGACGACCATAACAAAATATCAAACTGAAACATTTATACTCACATCATTCCTTGACTATCAGGAGTGTGATATGATAACTACATTCAAAGCATTGCATCCGAGCAGGCTTCTGTTAGACTGTGCATGTATCCCTCTATTAGACGCGAGCTCAGATTGGTATGGGTCTGTAGGAAAATCTATCCACAGGGGTACCACGGGCTGACAGTTCACTCCCCACGGCAAGGCCTTCCATCCCTTCCATTTATGGAGTGAGTTGAGGTTTCAACCACCAACTCTATTTTCATTAACTGCCTCCTCTCAGGATCGCATCGATACTTAATGCTCAGGGGGCGACCACGTGTTTCTCTTGGATAGGATGCTATATGAGCACGTGATTGCAGGTCCGTCAAAAGTGGTCTGGAATCACACCACTTTTGAGCCTGCAATTCACCACCTTCCACTACGTATTACTTTTTCCTTACCGTGGTTTCAATTGCGGGACCGCTCAAGAAAATTATCGCTCGAGCATGTTGTGTCCCCACAAAGGACTGTGGTCGTTGATCTGGTCACAATATGAGATCTGGGAGCACCTACTGGATTTAGCACCACTGCCAAGATTAATCTCCCACCAACATTAGGAGTTGCCAAAATTGTTCTTTGGGATGGGGTGCTACTTTTGGCGTTGAAAAATAACGCCCCCCAAAGGATGATATGACGTGGAGGCTTGACGTCACCATGTTGATGTGTCTCGGACGGAGAGGTGACATGTGTCACTCGAAAACAGGTTGAAGGCATGTCTAAAACAATTGAAATGAGTGCCATGTGTCAGTGCTAGATGGATGCCATGCACTTGGCACTCCAGAGCTCGGGTGTTAGCTCCTTTTCCTTTGGCTCCTTCCTATATGTGACCTAGGGATATGACCTTATGCCAACCACGTGATTGAGGGTGAGGCCAAGAGTGGTTTGGAACCAAACCACTTTTCTCCCAGTAATTCACTAAGAGACACCATGTGTCCCTTTCCCAAAATAATGGTTCTAATTGTGGCCCGCCCTCCATATTTTAAAACCCGGTCTTCTTCTGACCCCACTATCGAGCGTGATTGTTGATCTCATGATCTATGATGAAGCTTCATTAACAAATCATATCTGCCCTCCTCATATCAATGGATGAGATCCTTCGGGTCTCCAGACTCCAGGAAAATCAAATCTCAAACCTCAATTTGCTCCAAGTGCTTTTACTGGGAGCTGGCGATCCGATGACGTGTGTCCCCACTGATGGATGGTTACTTCAAGACTTTGACACTTCGGCTCTTCGAGACTTCGAGACTTTGACAAGCCGAGCTTCATATCCTCGGGAACTTTGTGCACTTCTCACTTCAAATATCTCAAAGCCCATTTCCATGAACCCTCGGATCGGTTGCCACCTCTCCCCCTTTAATATCTATGACTCATTCCCACTTGGGGCTCTGGGAATTCAGAATTTTGGTCTGGCGCTTTACTTCGTGCAATTTTTAAATTCCAAATTCTCGTGAGTCACTGATCTTTCTCTTGCTCAAATCCTACGACTGGAACTCAGACCGCTCGCCTACTAATATTTCCAATCTGACGTGAGCTTCTTTGAACACTGTGCTTTGACGCTTCATGTGCAGACCAAGAACTTGGATGACCTGCTACCCTTGAAAACTATATGTGATAACATTTGTCTCCACAGGGGATGACATGCTCCCAAGAATGCGTAGTTGCAGTGCCTTAGCTGTTGGACTATGGAGTCTAGTTCAAAACTTTCGCTAAAGAAAACAGGGAAATATGTACACTACTCTACTAAAACACGAAACAAACACATGGGCTCCAGAAGGAGCTTATTTATATAAAATCCTAGGCTAACTTATTTTTACAAAGCACTAGGTGAAAGAAAACTTCCACCATAGCCACCCAGACTGACTGGTAATATAATTCTTCTCTTTACTGCAAATGATCCACAAAAGGTAAAGGAAGTATGAAAACATAAAGAAAACATGTCTTGGAACAATGATAATACCCCCAAATGATGATAAGATGAATAATTTGGAAGGCTCCAATGCTTTTGGAAAACACAACTCCATATATAACCCCAGAGGGTCACAAAATTTATAATCAGGAAAGCTCAACTGGTAAGAAATTACCTCTTATCCTTCATTGTTGCTCACCCATCATTTGATGTTCATAGAGTGTACAGGTGGACAGAGGAATGATGCAGGTTGGCCAATCCCAGGTGATATTTTCTCATATACAGCCTCTGGATAGGAGATAAGCTACACATTTAGCTCCTTTTCTCCTTCATGGCTCTCCCAAGGATCGGATCCATAGTTATCATATACAAGAATCATGGAAAAGCTCTGTTCTTCGTCATCTTCACTAAGATATTCACCAAAATTTGGTTGTTCTTGGTCACTATTCGAAATTACTTCTTCATTATAAGCAGGACTGCCAAAAACATCTGTTTCAAGAACCAGAATATCCTCTGCATTTCCTTCATAAGAGCAGCAAGAAAAATTAGCCTTCAATTGTGAAAATCTAGAAAAAAATATAGAGGAATCTTCCCTAGCTTGGGTCACTAGCTTTTCATCTATCTCAGCTTCATAGTTAGGAGAAATATCTACTGCAGAATACACCTTCTCTTTGACATTGAAATATTCAGAAGAGACATGTTGATGTTCATGAATGCTTAAAACAACAGATACATCTGATATGATGCTAGACATTTATATGTTATTTCTATCATAATGAATATCATTCAACACCTCATGATATTCATGGCAAATGATTTCTTCCACAATAAATTATTCATCAAAAATCTGGTCTTTGTGACAGGAAGAATCTTTATAAAGCAAAGAAAACTCATCACAATCGTTTTCATAAAGATACTTAGCTGAGAAATAATATTTACAAAACGAATTGAAATTTGCATGAAAACCTGCCAAAGAGATGATGCTTGCAATGGGAAGAGATCGACACCAATCATGGGCAATCCCCTGTAATGAATGCTTGAAAATATTAATCTGGACATCTTCATGCAGGATATGAATTTGATGAATAAATTCATGAAATTCTAACAAATGTTTAGCTGGTACTTCCTGCTCTTTTCCTCAAAATTTAGGAAGGCTTCTTTCATAGTCAAGCCAATCAGGTAGTGGATTAGGGAAACAAACTATTTTCTAAAATTCACAGAAGGCATATCTCTGAACTAAAATATTTTCCATTTCAAACCAGTGGAGTTGCCATGGTGAAAGATGAGTCATCAGAATAATGTGTCCACCATTAGTTCACCATCTAAAACTGGATCTCTGAAATATCGTTCTTCCTAGGGAGCTTTTCAATCTGGGACAAGAACTAAAAGCATTCATGAGAAATCTTTCCTTTCTTGATAATCTTCTTCGGGTCAGATTCAAGTGTATCCATAGACAACTGTGGAATAGACCTCGTGTGTCTACTTTTTGGATCCACAATTGAAATAGTGGATTCGTCAGGTGCAAGTTTCAATCTTCCAGTCATTGATATTCGATGCACTTTCAGAATCAAAACTTCTTTTTCATTCTATCCCAGGGAAATGTCTCCAGCTCGTTCCTTGGAAATGGTGACAAGAATGTTAGCACTGAGAGTCACCCTCAGATTGTGAGAGGATAAGCCCAGTACCCATCAGAGTGTTCGGTGGATGTTTGATTTATATGAGTGGATGTAAAAATGGAGAAAACTCAATACAAGAATGATTTCAACACAGAACTAGACAAGAAATGCACAGAGAAGTGAGGGCCACATTAAATCCAGTCAGTGAATTGAGTTTTAGTATGAGTAGAAGGAAGAATTAGTAAGAAAAGTGAACAAGACTGCTTTGGGCATTATACCTTCAAGCAAATTGGAGAGGAAAAATTTAGGCTCAAGAATGCTCTTGAAATCAAGCTTCAAACACTGAAATATGTCCAAATGCCACAGTCACAATAGCATAATGATCAAACCTACATCACAATGCAGCTACAACAAATCGACTAGATCCTCCATGCCCGAGCCATTCAGTGTAAGAGGGGAAAATATAACAAAGAGAACTGATTAAAATTGGTCATGATACTATTGTAATCGAACCTACATAACAATATAATAACAACCCTCGACTGGATCCTCCATGCACAAGTGTTTTAACGCAGATTGTTTACAGAGAGATGGAAAGTGTTATCAATCCAAGAGTCACTCCCAGACTGAAAATTAGAGTAAGCTTGGTAACATAGAAATGCAAATAGATTAAAATGGTTTGAATAGGTGGATTAACAAGAGAAGAGTAAAAAGGAGGGCATCAGACTGATGCAAAAACATTCCATTGGGCATGGAATCATAACATCCTACATATCAAAGGCAATCAAGCTGCCTACTAGACAAAAGGATTATGAGAAGATGGATAGAATAATAGAAGTTAAACAAAGAGAAGAATAACCACATAACAAAGATCCTTTCTGTAATATAGATTGAAGAGTGATTGAACAATAAACTGTGATTAACAAGCAATTACCACAAATCCTTTGTAGCTCATGAATTCATTAACTAAAGGCATCTTTTGATCTTCAAAATATGTAAATATTATTCAAGAAAGATGACAAGATAGAATGATAACAAAGAACAAAAATTATGATAAGAAACTCTCATGAATCTCTAATGGCAGAAATGCTAATTACAACAGGTCCTCAGGCTTACAATTGAGCAAATAAACTGCTCCTCTAGCTCTCTCCCCTCTTGGATCATTAATCCAACCCTTTTCCTCAAGAGATATCATTCCTTAAATATAAAATAGCATCCAAATAACCTTAGGAGGTCTAATCCCATATCCTTCATTGGATTCCAAGCCTTGGAGATAGGAGGCAACAATCAAAGAGACAAAAATCCAACAAACTGCTAATTGGAAGTCATTAATAAAATGCTTCCACCTCATTGCATGAGGCCTTTGATGGAGCTAAATATTAGGTGCATGTGTCCCTTGACATCTAACTGATCCTTGAGAAGCGATTCGAACCCTCCTTGACATGTGGTAACCTCCCAATAAGGCGAATATCAAAACCGTGACTGCTACAGGAAATTAGGTAGCGTCGTTGTAAAACAGTAGGTAGCACCACTTATATGTCTAATATCTCTAAAACCATAAGACATTTTGAAAATCTGAGAGAGGTTTTTTTTATTTAGCATGTTATGAACAAAAACCTCCTCTAGTTTTCAAAAATACCTTCTCAATTGTTCATAATCCAAGTTTCAAGTTAGTGATTCAAAACTGGTAAAATAACTTTGCACAATTCATTTTCTGCCAGAATTTAGGTAGTGAATTTAGGTAGCACCCACATATGTGTCTGTGTTTGATTGGGTAGCGCAAGTCCATGATTATTTTGATTATTGTAACCTTGTGAGAGTTTTGTCAATGCTTGTTCTTGACACTTGGCACCTTAACCAATCTTGTGCTAACATTAGGCTCCATGGGGGATGGCATGCTCCTCGCGCGCTGCCAAGAACCTGCAGAACAATAGCCTTATCCATATTCTTATCTGTCTAGGAAACCAACAATCCTGAGAGCATCTCTTCTCCTTATTTGAAATTGGAATAACTACTGCAAACTGATAGAAAGGAAATTCTCAAAAACGAGCTTATTTCTTCCTACTCCTACTCTAATCAAGTGTGTTTCTTCTTCATCAAGTAAGGTTGTGCTTCCAATAAAACCATACAAGCATATGATTATCTAGTCAAATCCTTGATACGAAAATGATGAATGCAAGAACCCATAGATTACTGATATGCAATTCAAAAGAACAGAACAACCAACCTTCATTTGACAAAAGTGTTCTGACATCTAAGCTACTCAAAGATCCAAGATAATCAACCAACAGATCAAAAAAACTGAAAAGGAATACCTCTTCCTTTTGTTTTAGATGAACATCATAATATTTCTACATATCCTCAAGCTGATCATGGTTGCCACCTACAACTSCCTRCAAATCTGAAMATAGCTGCAAASTAACTTCACTGCTGATGATAGATTGTTTGTTGTTGTTTGCAGATCCAGGTTCAAATATAGTGCATGCRGGATCATTGATTTRTAGAGATGACTGTTGAATGTMTTCAACGGTTTCCYGATGGMTGATTTCTTCAAAATACYRTTCTCCATCATAATCAGATTTGTARCTGTCATAACTCRGTTGGCTTCTCCTCAAATCGGGAAAATGGATCTTCTCTTCTTCATCAAAGTATTCATCAAAGATAGGTGAGTCCAAGGCTCCTTGGTATTGCACAGAAAAATGAACAATCCCCCAATATCTCTCTTCAATCTCAGGTGAAAATATATCATGGGAAACCTCTTGCAGAAAAAGAGAAAGATCCTCTTCTACAATTGGTTCTTCTTTCGAATCAGAGATATCATATGCATAAGGTACATGATATAATGAAACTGAATCCATGCAATCATCAATACAATCATGAATGATATCTGGAAGAATTTCTTCTTGGGAATAAGAAAGAGAAAGAGGTTCATTTATATCTTCATTTGGACAGTGAATAAAATCATTTTCATCTTTATATTCAACAGAGCAATCTAACAAATCTTGAGCACATTCTACATATCCCTCACAACAGTTATGACAAATACTTTCAGAGGGATGAAACCTTTTGCAGTCTTCATTGAATACTCTGTGGAAATCCTTCAAGGATGAAATACTGGAAGGGGGTAATGATAAATACCATTTACGTGCATCCCCATCTAATGAATACGCGAACATTTTCATCAATATATCTGCATGATGGATGTCAAGTTGCTGCATCAAATTATGAAATTCATGAACATGCTCAACAGGGCTGCCATCCTTACCTTCATAAAATCTAGGTAGCAGATCTTTCCATTCATCAATAAGAGGCACAGGATGTGGATAATCCTCTATAGATGAGAAATCGAGTGGGGAAAACCTCCTGGCTAGGATAGCCTTCATAGCCATTTAATTGGTCTCATTCCAGTGGAGTCACTGACATATTTTAAACAATGGAGTTGCCATGGTGAATGTGCAGTCTTGAAGGTGTCTGTTGGGGTCCTATAATTATAGGTAACTCGATTCTTCGGCTTCTGATTTGGCATTTCCCCTGTGATGAAGAATTCTGGCTCGGTTGACCCCTTTTTCCCCTCCATCCATTTCGCCCGATCCTCCATCACCCTATTGCATCCTTCATCCACCGTTGCGCCTTTCAGTCCCTCACCCCTTCACCAATCTTATCCATCCATGAATAAATAAACTCAAGATAAAAACATTAGGTTAATAGTTAGATTAGACCTGTTAATAATAAATAAATTATTAATTAATTAATTAATAATTGAGTTAGCTTCTTAAGTAATTAATCAATTGTTAATTAATTAAATTAGTAGTTAAGTTAGTTTATTAGAATTAAAATGTTAACATTAATAAAAATAAGAAATTAATCAAATAATAAAAAACATAATAAAATATTAAAACAACAATTATAATAAACAAACAATGAATAAAACATATAAAAATTAAAATAAAACAAAGTAACAAAACT
>JASDQU010010459.1:173892-209092 GCA_032191745.1 Picea mariana | reverse complement strand
CATTCCGTGGTTTTCTCCTGATTTGGGTTTCCACGTAAAACACTGGTGTACTGTGTATGTGTGTGATTGTTTATTTATTACTGCTCATTATTGGATAATAATTCTACATTGATATAACATTTGAAGAAAAAGGATTATAATTACGTTATTACTGATTCACCCCCCCTCTCAATAATCCAACACAAAGTCTTTCTAAATGGTGAGCATGCAAGTAAGAAGTAAACCCCAAAAGGGGTTAGATCTTTAAGGTTTTCAGATGATAATCCATGTGAATGACATGTTAGTAAGGCTCCTCACTTTTGTGATGATTGGGCTCTTTTGAATGCTTTGGAAAAGGATTTTCTACCCTGTGTAGATGCAGTTAGTTTGTCAGGGAGACCATCCTAAGTATGTACAATTGAGACAAGAGTTGGAAGGTAAATCAGGGTGAAAATTCATTGAAGAAAAAGGGAGAGGTCAAAAGTTGAATTCGTAGCTAAATAGAAAATATCAAAGTTGTAAATGTATAAGAATCAAGACAAAAAGTGAGAATAGTGGTAGGTCTGGACGTGGGTATGGAAAGGGTCGAAGGTTTAATGGAGAAGGATTTATTCAAGTACTTTATTCGGGAATTTGTGAAAAGTGAAACATTGCAATTTTTTATTGATGAGATATGGACTCGTATACTAGGTTACTCTCCTAGTTTCCATGTCTTAGTTAGGGGGTGGATTTGTTTGATGGTCAAAAAAATTAAGCACGAGAACTTACTTCTTAAGCAATATTGGTGTTGGGGGAGTTCCTGGTTGGTGATGAAAAAATGGAAGCCAAGCTTCGACCCTTAAAAGGAACCAATGTATATACAACAAATTTGGGTCCTCCTTCAACCATTGCCTATGGACCTTGTAATGTCCCCCACCTCTTGATGAAGAGGTCTAGAGAGAATCGGTAGTCTATATATTCCCACTAGACTATAGTCTCGGGCATATAGGGACAAAGTCAACCATAAGACACTTCCTAAACATAACATTCTATTACTGAGTTGACTTTGTGTGAAAAAGGATAACTCAATGAAAGAAAAGAAAAGGTGAGTTAAAGTTAAGAGTTAACCCTAGGGGTTAACTAACTCAACAGATGAATAGATGGGAGTTATAAAGGAAAGGGCAGGGCGCACTTCTAAGGCATTCTAGATTATTATCTTATTTTGCATTGGAGCTCTTGAGCACAAGCAATTTTGAGGGTTTTGAGTCTAAAACCCTAGAGATCAACTCGGTGGTGAAAAATTCCACCTTTCTTGATCCATGCTTGGTCTCGAGGGTGAGACAATCCTCCCACACTATTCTACAGTGTTGCATGGGTTTGATCTAGAGGAAAAAGTAGTCTAGTGTGAAACCTAAGAGGTTTCCAGCTAGGGGGGCACACCACCTTCAGGAGTTTGGCTCGATATAGAGAAAGGAGGAGGCTTCTTGGCAAAGGAGCATCTGGGTTTTCTTTATATGGTCCCTAGTATCATTCTTGGTCTATTCAAGAGGAGGTTATCCTAGCAGTTTATTTCCTAGAGCTTGGCACAAGTTGGAGGAGATAGGGGAGCATCACAAGAAGTGGTTTTCATTGTTTACTGGCCCAGATCTTCATAGATTGTCTTGAGATTTCATCAGCTTGTTCGTATTATCCCGATCTACTATTCTCGAGAGTTTGATGGAAGTTGGAGGCTCCTAGAGGGTAGAACAAAATCTCATTTATTCAGTCAAACCAGGAGGGCACAAACCTGTAGAGGGTTTGCTCAGTTAGAGGAGAAAAACTTATCTAATCAGCTTGAAACTTGGCCCGGTGGATTCTACCATCCCGATCTACATTCCAGGACAATTTGGAGGTATTTGGAGCTCAGAGAGAGGAGGGATGAAACTTGAAGATACTTCAACAGCCAGAGGAGGGTGCAACTCAACCAGTGGGAGAGGGTCTGCAGTATATTGACCGGGTTCTCTTATCTTCAGTCTTATATTTCATGTTGTGAGCCTTTGGAGGTTTGGATCTCTTCTCAAACAACCTTTGGGAAGCTTTTATCTTTGTATTTCTTATTATTGTATCGACTGGCAACATATTTTGATATTATCGGGGTTTCCTTCCAGATCTGCAGATCTCTTGTGCAAAGGATCTTCCTACTATCTAAATAAAGGTCAGATCTGACATTATTAGTCCTATACTAGTGGTCTTTGTGTATCTTTTCTTGTTTATGATTATATGCTTTAGATCTATTATTCCATTGCTTAAAAAAACATTAATTAACCCTTAATGCGCAACCTCATGAGTAAACCTGCAAATACATAAGAAAACATAACAAATAATCAACAGTTAGTGTTCCGAGCAAAACAATTTGGCTCAGGAACATTACAATGCTATCAGAGCATTGATCCTCCAAACTTGTGGGGATTAGCGCATGCAGAAGTTCAGTGGTATTTACATGGGAAGACAAAGGAAGTAGACATGTGAGATAGAGGCAGAAATGGAGGGGTCAGGTGAAGATAGTGAGACACAGATTCTAGCAGGTTTCACCAAGGAGTTACAACACTCCATAAATCTGACACAGAGTACCCTTGTACATCATCTATAGGAAAACCAAGAATCAGTATGTAGGGGACAAATGGAAATAACAGATACTCGGGAAAGAGTGAATGCCATCTAGGAGAAACTTGCGCAACTCCTAATGCAGATGACTCATGCAGGGAGGGATCCAGAGGTTTATGCAAACATAAAAGCTAGTGGATCTCATGGGGGGACTAGACCTCAGTAGGATCACAACCCTCATTATCACACTGAGGGAAATATCTATGGAGGTGGAGCACCTCAGGGGAAAACACATAGTAGGACCACCCCTAGACCCTATCTACCTACATTCCTGGATAATAAGCCACAACACAACTATGAGGATGAGATTGAGGACAACTTTGAGCAGTATGTCAGGGAGTATCATGCCTTAAGTGCAAGGTTCCAGAGGCTAGACCAATATTGTGGAATCAAGTTTCAGGGTAAGCCTAAACAATATCAAAGGCCCAACTATGAATTGGAGCGTAGGGCAGGCAAGATAGAGATTCCTTATTTTGATGGATCTTCTAAAGTGACTGCACAAGCATGGGTGCAAAAGATGGATACCTACCTACAACTTAACCCCATGAGGGAGATGGATGCCATCAAATTTGCCACCATGTACTTGGAGGGAAAGTATCATGATTGGTGGTACCATGGGTTGACCACACTAGGTCACAATCATATCACATCCTATACAAAGTTCACACAGAGGCTAATTGACAGGTTTGACCAGGGGGACCCGGAGCTACCTTTTAGGGAGCTCACATAGCTCAAACAGACAGGATCACTGGAGGTTTACATAGAAGAGTTCCAGAGACTAGCGGCGATGGTACAAGATCTGTCACAAGTGAGACTTATGATGCTCTTCACAGAAGGGTTGATGGATCCCTTGAGCGGTTGGGTCAAGGATTTTAAGCCTACCAACTTCCATGATTCCATTTGGAAGACCAGGGACTTAGGGTCGGCAACAAAGACAAGATTCACCCCTAGACCTCCTCTAAACCAAGGGAGTAGAGACCGGAGAAGGAAGATACCCAAGGGGGTTTGACTGAGGAAGGGCTAGGATGGATGAGCCCACTAGGAGTGAATTGAGGAGGAAGTAGGTATGCTTCACCTGCAAAGAACTATGGGACCCAACACACAAATGCATGGGTAAGGGCAAAGCCCACTACATTGAGGTGATCTCAGATGATGAGGAGGATGAATATTTTGGCCATATTCATAACATAGAGGCAGAAACCCCAAGACAGGAAGAAGAGGAAGATGCAAGTCACGACCTTACAACAGATGAGAAGGTGACACTTGCATCCATCAACGAGGTACCTAAATTCAACACTTTCAAGATGAGAGGGGTGCTACAAGGGGAAAAGGTCTCAGTTCTCATTGATGGAGGTGCCTCACACAACTTCATTGGCTGAACCCTACTGCAAAGAAGGCATATACCGACAGTTGAGTTTGGGGGATTTCGTGTAGAGCTAGTAGGGGGGTGCACCATGCCTTGTTATAGATACATTCCAGGAATGAAACTTACATTGGACAAGCACGATTTGGCACATGATTTCTATGTTATGGACCTTCCAGACACCAACATCATCCTTGGAGTACAATGGATTAGTACATTAGGGCCAATCACCACAAATTACAAAACCATGGAAATGTCCTTCACAGAAGAAAATAGGAAAAAGGTGGTTCTCAGGGGTATGACAGGCAACACACCGAGAGTGGTGACATCCAAATATATGGAAGCCATATTCAGGAGGGAAGACATTGTTTATGCATCAAAGTGTAGAATATCAATCGGGTAGACAAGAAGGGGGAAACTCACTACTCACCAGAGATCTAGAAACTCATTGACAGGCACAACAAGGTCTTTGAGCCTATACCACCAGGGGCACCACCAGATAGCGGGTTTGAGCACATCATAGATTTGGAGGAGGGTGTGAAACTTGTCATCACCACTCCCTACAAGCACCCCAAGAAATATAAAGATGAAATTGAAAGGCCATTAAAGAATTGTTAGACATGGGCCACATCGGGCCAAGTTCCAGTCCCTTTGCATCTTCAGTAGTGTTGGTGAAAAAGAAACATGGGACAATGTGCATGTGTATTGACTACAGGGATATAAATAAGAAAACAATAAAAAGTAGATACCCCATCCCACAGATTGATGAGCACCATGGGGTAGTGTATTTCACAAAGATTGACTTGTGCTCCGGCTATCATCATATAAAAATGAGGGAGCAAGATATCTCCAAGACTGCTTTTCGGTGTCACTATGGACACTATGAGTTTTTGGTCATGCCTTTTGGAATGACTAATGTGCCAGCCACCTTCCAGTATTGCATGAATCATTTGTTCAACAAGCAACTGAGGAAGTTCCTATTGGTCTTCTTTGATGATTTATTAATCTATAGCAAAACTTGGGAGGAGAACCTTCAACATGTGAAGCAGATTTTGGCTATCATGGAAGACCAATCCTTATATGCTAGGGAATCCAAATGTGAATTTGGAATGACAGAGGTCCTTTATCGAGGACACATCATTGGAGTGAAATGGGTACAGGTACACCAAGAAAAAATACAAGCTATACTGGATTGGTCCACACCTATGACACTCACATAGTTGAAGGGGTTTTGGGGCATCTGTTGCTATTACAGGAGGTTTGTCAAAGGTTTCTCTCAATTTTGCGCACCTATGACTGATTTGACCAAGAAAGGGGCATTCAAGTGGAGCCCAAAAGCACAGTCAACCTTTGAAAAAATGAAGAAAGTGATGAGTATCCAGTCTTGGCCCTACCAGATTTCGCACAACCCTTCATAGTAGAGTGTGATGCCTCAAGGGAAGGCATTGGAGCAGTACTTATGCAGAATATGCATCCTATTATCTATGAAAGTTGAAAATTGAGAGGTCCTAAGCTCCTCTACACCATCTATGACAAAGAAATGCTAGCCATCATGCATGCATTGGCTAAGTTCAAGCAGTATTTAGTTGGGGCAAAATTCGTCATGAGGACAGATCACAACAACCTCAAGTACTTCCTAGATCAAAAGGACTTGAATGAAAGGAAACAAAAGTGGGTGAGAAAAATACAGGCTTATGACTTTGACATAGAATTTGTGAAAGGAAAGAATAATGTGGTAGCGGATGCTTTATCCAGAAGACCATCAATTTATGTCATGACCGATATCTCAGTGGATTGGAAGGCCCGCCTCTTGGTGGAATATTCAAAAAACAAATTTGCATGCGAAGTGATGGATGGGCAAGTACAAGATGACACTTTCTTAATCACGGATCATATCATATACTACAAGGGCCAAATTTTCTTGGTTCTCGAATCAACCTTTAAGGCCAAGGTGCTACAAGCATGCCATGATTCACTAGTAGCAAGGCATCAAGGGTTCATCAAGACATACAGATAGGTTCAGGAGAGGTTTTCTTGGAAGAGTTTGAAAGAAGATGTTATGAGCCACATCAAGGAGTGCAACACTTGCCAGGCCAACAAATATGAGCACATTCACCCAGCAGGAATACTACAACCACTTCTCATTCAATAGCACAAATGGGAAAGCATATCTATGGATTTCATCACAGGGTTACCCAAGGCTCAGAGCAAAGACTGCATTTTCGTGGTAGTGGAAAGGTTGACAAAGTTTGCACACTTTTTTTCCATTGTCACAGATTACAGTTCAACACATATTGCAGACCTATTCTTCAAGGATGTTTTCATATTGCATGGTTTTTCCAAAACCATAGTGAGTGATAGGGACAACAGGTTTATGAGCACATTTTGGCAAGAGCTCTTTAGGTTAGTAGGTACAACCCTAACACCTAGTACCAGTTATCACCCTCAGACAGATGGCCAAATAGAGATAGTCAACAAATGGGTTGAAGGCTACTTAAGGAATTATGTGGCAAGGAAGCATAAAGCATGGGTTAAATGGCTTCACTTGGGGGAATACTGTTACAACACCACTCATCATATGTCCATTGGTATGCCACCATTTAGGGCCTTATACAACTATGACCCCCTCTCATTTGCAGAGATTTCCTTTGGTGATAACAACGCTCCCATGGTTCAGGAATGGATTCAGTAGAGTCAGGACATACTCAGGGAATTGAAGGACCATCTACAAAGGGCACATAATCAACAGAAGGTACAGGCAAACAAACATAGGGTTGAGCGCACATTTGAGGTTGGTGACTTGGTCTACTTGAGGATTGAACCGTATAGGCAGGCATCCATTAAGAGGAGTGGTGCAGAGAAGCTCCAACCTCATTTTTTCGGTCCATACAGATTCAACAAGAGGGTAGGGGTCATGGCATATGAGTTGAATCTACCACAAGAAAACAAAATACACAATGTCTTCCATGTTTCATGTTTGAAGAGGGCCATCAGCAAGCATATCACTCCTATTGAGGAATTTCCACCTATGGATGAAGAAGGACAATTGGTACTGATACCAGAGAAGATACTTGAAGTCAGGGAGAATAAGTTGAGGAAAAGAAGCATCAGAGAGTATCTGGTTAAGTGGAAGAACCTACCCATGGAGGATGCCACTTGGGAAGGGGAACAGTTGATCCATGAGACAGGTCCATAATTGCTTGTGGGAAAGCAATTTCTATCAGGGGAGACTGTAATGTCCCCCACCTCTTGATGAAGAGATCTGGAGAGACTCAGTGGTCTAGCTATCCCCACTAGACTATAGTCTCAGGCATATGGGGACAAAGTCAACCAGAAGACACTTCCTAAACATAACATTCTATTACTGAGTTGACTTTGTGTGAAAAAGGATAACACAATGAAAGAAAAGAAAAGGTGAGTGAAAGTTAAGAGTTAACTATAGGGGTTAACTAACTCAATAGATGAATAGATAGGGTGCTATAAAGGAAAGGGAAGGGCGCACTTCTAAGGCATTCTGGATTATTATCTTATTTTTCATTGGAGCTCTTGAGCACAAGCAATTTTGAGGGATTTGAGTCTAAAACCCTAGAGATCAACTCAATGGTGAAATATTCCACCTTTCTTTATCCAGGCTTGGTCCCGGGGGTGAGATAATCCTCTGATCCAGGTGGATATTGGTGGCCACCCACCTATTCCAACTGGCTCCTCGTGTCCGTTTTTGTTCAACACATCTTTTTGTACTGCTTTATAATTCTGAGTTCTACACTTCTGAGGCTGTCTGAAGCCTCACACATTCTCCAGGTGGATACAGGTGGCCTCTCACCTAATCCAATTAGCTTATTTTGTATGTTTTCATGTCAACACATCTTGTTGTACTTTCAGGGTTATTTTGGGGCACTAAACATTGTTTTTTTTTCTCGTCATAGTTAGACTCTAAATAGAGTCAGATTTTGACAACGGAATGTGTATTTCTTTGAAAGACCTTTCCAATGGGATATCACGCACCTAAAACGGAGGTCGTATGCAAAATTTATGACCCTAAGAAGTTGAGGTACCAAATTACACCAACTTACCCATAAGGCCCACATGACTTTTGGTGTTTCACCTTATAGGGTTAGGTTTTTGGATGTGTAGGGTTTTGGCATTCATGAGTAATATGAAAAGGTCCTATGGAGCCTCATTGTAATCCATTCCGCTCAGACGAAAGCACGTAGCAGCCACATCTCTTCTGAGAGATAACTAACACCATTCGAGCAACTTTCAGTTCTGCAGTTTTACAGTTTCAGCCTATTTCATTATTTAATAGAAGATATTATTCATTGAATATTTGTGTTATTCTTCATATCTCTATGTTATTGTATTCAGTCTCTTAATCAATTCGTTCTGCTCCTAAATCCAGATCAGTGGTATCAGAGCAGTCTGTTCTTCATTTATTTTTCTTCGTGCATGTCCCCGACAAGGTCTGGGTACAAGAAGTTGGGACTCGAACCAATTAAGCCATTACTAGATCGGTCGTGCTGAGCCCGACAACAACCCATGGGAGACGAAAAGAAAGATGATGGAGCAGGATATCCTATTAAAATGTTGCTCGAGTAAGCCCTCACATGACAAAGGAACGAAATGATAGACAACTTCGCCCAGATCCTTTGACGGTTTCCCACGGGAGAAGCATCTTCATCAGGCTGCCATGCAACCCCCTTCAAGGTACAAGTAAATTTTGATATTCCATTATTTGAAGGACTAGTAGATGTGGATGTTGTAAATAAATGGTTGAATCTGCTCAAAGGATATTTTTGGTCCACAATTTTTCCGATAGAGAAAATATCACTTTTGCACTCTGTTAGCACTAGGAATCACCTTCAGATTGCATGGAAGGCAAGCCCAATACCCATCAGGTTATCTGTCAATGTAAAAGAGTTTTTGAGGGGTCAAATGGATAAGACTCAAGATGATAATGTTCCAACTCAGAAATCAGGGCTAGCATGCATGAGCAATCAAGGTCTTGGCTAACTTCAATCAGTAAGTGGGAGTAAATATGAACAGAGGGAAGACTTCACTGAGAGGAATGTAGAGGTTGCTGTAAACATCAGGTCTGCAAACAACCTGAGCAAGAAAGAATCTTAACACAAGATCTTCTTGGGTTCAAAGTTTAAGGACACTAAAGAAACATCATAATAATATTATAATCAAACATACATCATAATATCACCACGACAATTCATGTGAATCATTCAAAGCATGAACACTTTAGCATCATAAGCAAATAAGCTGGAAAAAGAAGTTGATTTCTATTAACCAAGATGTCTCAAATCAAGTACATAACTAGTTCACAGTAACTTCATCAAAATATTACAGTATAAGGGAGCCTTGCTCAACCATTTGAACCTACTGCAGCATTTCATCTATCTATTTATAACAAAAAGGGAGGCAACAACTGGAGGTGCAAGCTGGCCTCCTTCCCATGAAAATCTCTAAGAAGTTATTCCATCTAACAACTTGACTAACAACCTATGCTATAAAATTGGAAAGTGTTGGTGACTGATCCACCATTCTTTGAACTAACTTGATCTCCCTTTGGTGCACAACTCCTTGTTTTCCATGTGTCCTTCAGGGGCATGTAGTTGTCATCATGGTGCCAGTTGTTGTCTCTGCAATTCTCTCCATCATCAGCTATCCAAAAAGATGTTAGCTCGACCCTCTTGGATTCCTAGTATCCATTGGTAGCATCTTTGGGTAGCACTCTGAGTAGTGCACTTTGTAGTGCCTTCACCAAATTTCATGAGATTTTGTAGTGCAACCTCAAAACTAGACAAATAGAAAAGGTAGCGCCAAGCCTTCGTATCCTTTGTGCAAACTTCAGTCTCTGCGAAAATTTTGGTAGCAAATTTCGGTAGCGCCATTATGGTGTGTCTCTGTGTAGACTTCAGTCTCTGCCATAATTTTGGTAGTGAATTTCGGTAGCGCCACTCTGGTGTGTCTCTGTGTAGGATTCCGTCTCTGCCATAAATTCGGTAGCGCCTGCCTATGTATTCTGTCAAACTTTAGGTAGCGCCATTATAATATGTAACACCTTCACTTGAACATATGCAGAATGGGTAGCAACCTCGGGTAGTGGCAGCGTCATTAGTCTTAGGCAATTCGACAACATTGTGGGTAGAAAACTGGTGGAATATCAAAAATAGATTATTCCATAGCACCATAGCGCTACAGAATGTCTGCACTATTATTGCTGAAGGGATTAATTCTTTGTAAAAAAACTAAAACTCTGAACAACAAGCACTAGAAGCCTGTATAGGTGGCAGAGGTAGCGTCTCATCAATAGTTTATCCTCACAAAAAGGGACCATCTTCAAAAATGGAGCTCACCTTTCACGAACTACTTCATTAACCTGACACTCTTTCTTGAAGAAGGAGGACCTTCCTTTGGCACAATAGGCTTCTTCCTTTTAGCAGTGACAGGCTTCTTCAATGGAGCTATACTCTCCTTGGCTGCTGATTTCTCCTTTTCAATAGCAGCTTCAACCAATACCTGCAACTTCCTTTGAGCCACTTCATCTTGAGAATGTTGCAACTCTGCTTTGGGCTTTTTGTTCTGCCTATAAATGTTTTTGAGCTACCTATGGAGAGGCTGGGCCTTTCTTCCTACAAACCTTGCCAGGTCAAGAGTGTGGTTGTAGCCATCCATGAGTTCTTTCATCTTAACACCGTCAGACATGGCTTCTGCTTTCAAATGAGCCACCTCCTTCCTAGCATCCCTAAGTTGCTTGATCAATCTTTTGAATGTCTGGCTGCCAGGTGGAGTAGTGACGTGAACAGTCTCAACAGGCTTTTTCATGGTTTCCTCTTCCTGCTGCATAGGAATTACCTTGTCTATCTCATCAGGCTTCTTGATGCCTTTGCCTTTATCTTTCTTCTTCTGTACAGGGATTTCTTCTTTCTTCTCCACAGGCTTTCCAATGCCTTGGCCCTTATCTTTCTTTTTCTGTAGGATAGAGACTTTAGGTAGGGACTGTTCTTCAACAACCTCTTTAGAAGTTGATGCTCTTGTGAAGGGCTTTCTGATGTTGATGCTGGTTGTTGAAGGAGATGAGGAGAAGTGTAGCTTCTTCCCTTTCTTTGATGTAGGTATAGTAGAAGAAGGGGCTTCTTCTAACTTTGGTGGAGGAGGGGGTGAAAGATCTCTCTATGGAGAATGACTAGCTTCCTCCTCAGTTCCTATGACCTCCTTGATGACCTCTTGATCTTGAACAAGAACTCTGCCCTTTCTCTTCTTGCTAGTACTTTCTTTAGCAACACTGGTGGATGGTAAAAGGATTGTTATTTGCGACTAAGGAGTATTTGTTATATCAAACTTGAAGTGAGAAGAAATAACAAAATGTTCCCATGAGATATCTTTTTTACCCAGTTCTTCAGAAACTAGCATTCTAATCAATCCAGAGTGAAAGATGCTAGTATCCATAGCCTTAGACTTAGATTGAACCCTGTTTGACATCTTGCCTATGCTCTTTAGCAAATAGTAGGGAATGTTCATTTCAATTTTGCCAGTAAAATGCAACAGAAGCCTTATATGGTATTGGTACAGTGTATTGAACCTCCCTTCACATGTAAGGTACCTCTGAATGATTCTCAATATCTTTTCAAATTGTTCAATCAAATGATTCCTTGGCACACCTTTAGTCAGATTACCAGCTTGATGTTCAGGCTTCAGGAAATCTTTGGCATATGTTGCATCTAAGGCCATGGCTTTAAACCATTTCTCACCTGTGATAGGTATCCCTCTAGCATCTGAAATAGAGGCCTCAGACACCTCAAATTCTAGGTTCCCTACCTTGGTATTCCGGCCATCAAAATGTAAGACAAACTGCCTTGTCACCTCAGGATGACCTCTTTGCATATTATGGCAGAAAGAGAGGCATCCCACCCTTAGAAAAACTTCTCTGGTCATGGGCTCTGTCTCAAAAATATGCATATCCATAGGTTTAGTTCTAACTACTTGACCCCCCTTGTGTGACTTCTTCATCTGAGGAGTCTCCATAGTTTAGGATAGGAGCTTCTTATGGCTATGGAGTGGCGATAACCAGGAGGACCTAAAGTCAAGGCTCAAGTGGACAAGGTTGCACTTTTACCAGAACTTCCCTTAAACCAGACTGGTTGTTAACTAGATAAACTGGTTGTGGAAATCCCACCCTTGGATGTGTGCAGGTATGAACACTTAGAAAATGAGAGGATACCCTGTAATTGGCCTTTGAACTGGGTAGAAACAACCCGATTTAAGTGTCATATGAGGTAGGGGAAAAAACAGTGTTGTTGACTAGTGCCTCTAGGTAGCACACCGCACATGTAGATGATAGGACTTGCTTGGATGTTGTGAGCTTAGTAGCAATAGTGGGCAGATGTATCAAACTTTGATATGTAGGTAATGAGATTTACAAGTTTGAAAGGAGGGAAGAAAATGATAGAATGGCATGAGGAAAGATCTCCTCCAACTATGGAGTCCCGATAACCAAAATTCTGAGCGCTATCTCTCCTTGAAATTTATGTGCAGAGGAGGAAAACACGGAATACCTGTGGAATAAAATCAGTTTGAAGCCTCAGCAAGATTTCAAGAAGAAGTCACGAGCATCTCGTCCTCCGAATATACCTCAACATCAGATTTGGTAGTGCTGCTGCTGACTGGTCAGAACTGGGAGTTTGCGCAGCGCAACAATCTTGAGTTTTTCAAAAATCACAAACCATTATCAGAGCTCGTAAATATGAGATCTTGAAAGCATCTTTTAACCAACTCCTGGCCCTAAAAACAAGGAAGAGATGACATCAGCATTGTAATCATAAATCATGGTGGAATATGATGAATGGGAAATGCGCTACGGAAACTCCTGATGAGTTGGCAGTGCTTCATTTCAAAAAATGATTGGACGGGTAAGCAAAGGACAACAAGGCAGGGCATGAGTGAGGAAAATGGCATGTCAAATCAAGCTATTCATAGAGTGAATCGATCCTAGTGACAAGTCATGAGGAGATCAAAGATAAATCATGAACAAAACGGTCCTAAGTCCAAATTTGAATGAGGATTAAAACACAAGTCATGACTCAATACTTTATTTATCAAGGGGGCCCTAACAAACACACTTTTAAAAGGGTCAAATTAAAAAAAATTAAAATCTAAGGCTTAGGAAAAGATAAAACTAAAGGCTAAAAACCCAAGTCAACTTAGTGTGATAACACACTCCTCAATGTTGTTCCCTATGTTAAAGACTGGTGGGATACTTACTTTGAGCAAAGGGTCATGGAGGAATTTGCAATTTTTTCTGGTGGCCCTTACATGGGATTCCTTCCGGGATGCCATTAAAGAACAATACTACCCTACTGGAAGATACGACGACCAGTACACCAGATGGACTACCCTACGTCAAGAAAGGGACCAAACAGTACGTGACTTCACCAATATTTTCCATACCCTCCGCACCAAATTGGGTATCAAATATTTTGAGCGTCATCTAGTGCTCAAATACCATGGTTGTTTGCATAGATACATTCAAACAGAAATGGAGTTCCTAGACATCGCCTCATTGGGCACAACTTATATATACGCTATGAAGATCGAGCATAAATTTAATTAGAAACAACGAGATTTTGGATATGCAAACCCCTCACAGCTAAAGCAGGGCAAAGTCAACCCCAACCCACATAGCAGGGGACCAAGTCATGATGGCCACCCTCAAGACAATCCGTCCAAGCCACAATAGAAGAAGGGCACCGAGAAGATGAAGAGGGACATGGGAAAATGGTGTGAGTACCATAAAAGTTCTTGGCACAACACCGATGAATGTCGCTCCAAGCAGTCCCTCGTGGCTGAGCTAAAGGCTTTCGAGTCAGAGGCCGATTCTGATTCCGAGTCAAATCCCAAAGGAGGGAAGTAGATTATCGATGTTGAACCTAGTGCCACGGTCATTACCACCAAAGTCCAGCCAAGCGAACCCGAAGAACTAGAGGAAGGGGAACACCTCTTTCACTCGCAGATGTGGGTCAAGGGGGCTCTGATTCACTTCATTGTCGACAACGATAGTCAGAAGAACCTAATTTCAGTAGAGGTCGTCAAGCGGCTAAACTTGCCAACGACACTGCACCCACAACCCTACACCATCAGCGAGATTCGTCAAGGAATAGATCTTTGTGTCAGCCAACAGTGTCGTCTACCCTACGACATTAAGCCTTTCAAAGATGAGGTATGGTGTGATATTGCTCCGCTTGAAGTTTGTGATGTTCTTTTAGGACAACCATATTTGTGGAAGAATCATGTTGTGTATGAGTCTAGACCCCGCAGTGTTATTATTACTTTGGGTAGACAATTGTACATGATCCTAGAGGTGGCACCGCCTACTGCTATTTCTTTAATCTCTGCTAAGAAATGTAGTAAGGTCATTTCACAGACCGAGAAGTTCGTCTTCTTTGTGATCCATTCTCACAGTAAGTAGAAGGTTACCACCACATCTGTGGCCTCTACACAATGCCTCTCTTTTGCAGCAGAAGAAAGTGGACGAGATCGTGGAAGAATACAGAGACATCCTCGTCTCATCTACAGAGGTATCGACACACTGACAAGTCAAGCATCCAATTGATCTGACCCCCGATGCACCTCTACCTAATGGACTAGTCTATCAGCGCTCGCTGATGGAGAATGACGAAATCATGTGTCAAATCCAAGGGCTTCTTCAAAAGGGGCACATCAAACCCAAATCATGCCCTTGTGGAAGCCCGATTGTACTGGTGCAGAAGAAGGATGGGACTTGGCGACTCTGCATTGATTACAGAGCCTTAAACAAAATCACAGTCAGGAATCTCTACCCCATTCCTAGGATCGATGACCTTCTTGACCAACTCAAGGGGGCAAAGTTCTTCAGCAAGATTGACTTGAAGTCTGGCTACCATCAGGTTCCCATCGAACCAACTGATGTCTGGAAGATCGCCTTCAAGTCTAAAGAAGGTCTCTATGAATGGCTAGTCATGAGGTTGATGGATGATGTATTGAGACCTTTCACCAATTCTTTTGTGGTAGTATATTTGGATCATATCCTCATCTTCAGCAAAACGTGGGAGGATCACATGCGGCATATTCAACAGGTTTTGAGCACTCTGCGGCAACACAAGCTTTATGCCAATTTGGAAAAATTCTCTTTTGGTATGAACAAGATCCAAGATTCGGGCTACATTGTTGATGAGCATGGCGTACATGTTGATCCAGCTAAGATCCAAGTCATTCGTGACTGGCCAACCCTGACCACACTGACCGAGCTTCAAAGTTTCTTAGGACTCGCCAATTTTTATGGATGGTTCGTGTTAGGATTCTTGCATATTGCCTGGGCCCTCAGCCAGGTGACCAAGGGAAGTGGTAGGTCCAAGTTCGTGTGGGGGAAGGAGTATCAATGAGCATTCGAAGATCGAAAACATCGTTTTTTCTCAGCTCCAGTACTCTCCTTACCCGATCTACAACAACCATTTGAGATTGAGATTGATGCATCTGACTATGTTGTGGGTGCAGTTCTCACTCAACACGGGCATCCAATGGCATACCATAGTTAAACACTCTGCGATATTGTCCAGAAATACCCCACCTATGACAAGGAAATGTATTCCATTGTACAAGCTTGTCGTCAATGGAAACATTACATTTTGGGGAAAGAGATGATCATACACACTGATCACAAGCCTTTGCAGTTCATACCGACACATGGGAAATTGTAGAACAACCACCATCAGAAGTGGTCCACCTACCAGCAACAGTTCCATCTCAACATCAAGTATAAGACATGTATCTCCAATCGTGTTGTTGACTACCTCAGTCAGCCTCCTGTGGCTGCACTTACCACCGTGCTCCATTCTCGTGGACATGAAACATCGAAGTGGCCCCAACTTTACCAACAAGATCTAAAGTCTGCCACAACATATTAGGTCTTGGGTACATGCGCCATTGTCACTGATTTTCACATTCAGGACGAACTCTTATGCCACCTGGGCCATCTCTGTGTTCCTACCAGCGAGCGTGCAAACCTGATTTGGGAAGCCCACTATTGTCAGGTGGCAGGACATTTTGGCATGGAGAAAACAATGGTCCTTCTTCAGAAACATTTTTATTGGCCAAAACTCGAACAAGACGTCAACAAATATATCAGATCTTGCACTGCCTGCGCCATTTCCAAGCTGACCATCAATAAGAAAGGCTTATACACCCCTCTTCCTATTCCCGAGAAGCCGTGGGAATCCATCTCCATGGATTACATGTTTGTTTTGTCATCCACCAAGCATGGAAATGATTGTGTGTTTGTGGTCGTTGATCGATTTTCGAAGATGGCCATCCTCATAGCCTGTAAGAAGAATGTCACAGTGACAGATACTGCCAAGATCTTCTTCGAACGAGTTTGGGTTCACTTTGGGATACCATAGACCATCATCTTCGACCAAGACAACAGGTTCCTAAGCACCTTTTGGTCAAGTCTCTGGTCTCTATTGTACACCAATCTCACAAAATCCACTTCTTTCCACCCCCAAACCGATGGCCAAACCGAGGTTGTCAATCGGATGATTGTGCACATCCTACGCATGTACAATTCTAAGCATCTCCATACATGGGACGTGAGTCTCCCATATGTCCAACACAACTACAACATGGCTCTCCATAGTTCCACCGGCCATAGCCCATTTCAGGTGGGTCTGAGATTCCAACCCTTGGGACCCATTGATGTCGCACTTCTTCTTGCCACCACACAGACATAATCTTCCCTTGATCAGTCTGTGATTGACAAAGTCACCAGATTCATTGAGCGGATTCAACACATCCGCCAACAGGTACATGAGATTTTGCAGAAATCCAATGCTACAAGAAGCGCCATGATAAACATAGGGCACCACACCAGTTTCAGGTTGGCGACAAAGTCTGGTTACATTTGTAGAAGGACCATCTCACTGGGCCCCATAGAAAGCTTTAGCCACTTTGTTATGGGCCTTACACTATCACCAACGCTGTGGGTAGCAATGCTTTTGAGCTCGACACTCCTCCCTTCCTTGGTCTGCATCCAGTATTCAATGTGGACCTCCTTTGACCATATTTTCTACCATTATTGGACATCTCTGAGATTGTCGAACAACTGACACCAACAGAGCTCAACCCTAACTGCATGGAACAAGCATCCACCGATCAGATTGTGGACACACATGTCAATGGCACAGGTTAGCAGCATATCCAGTTTTATCGGGTTGTCAAGGTAGGGCAACTCCTACACCAAGGCAAGTGACTCACTCGGGGCCAAATCGAGCAGAAGTTTCCTCACCTGATGGGGGAACTCAATGCAATGGAGACCATTACTTCCTAAGGGGGGATGATTGATGCAGGTGGATATTGGTGGCCACCCACCTATTCCAACTAGCTCCTCGTGTCCGTTTTTTTTCAGCACGTCTTTCTGTGCTGCTTTAGAATTGTGAGTTCTACACTTCTGGGGCTGTCTCAAGCCTCACACATTCTCCAGGTGGATATAGGTGGCCTCTCACCTAATCCAACTAGATTATTTTG
Organism: Picea mariana; assembly: GCA_032191745.1. Taxonomy (NCBI): domain Eukaryota; kingdom Viridiplantae; phylum Streptophyta; class Pinopsida; order Pinales; family Pinaceae; genus Picea; species Picea mariana. The sequence continues at coordinate 191,565 of JASDQU010010459.1, read as the reverse complement.
TATGTTTTTATGTCAGCACATCTTGTTGTACTTTCAGGGCTGTTTTGGGGCCCTAAACATTGTTTTTTTTTTTGGCTCGCCATAATCAAATAGTAAACAAAGTCAAATTCTAACGATTGAGTGTGTAGTTCTTTGAAATACCTTTCCAATGGGCTATCACACGCCTAAAACGGAGGTCGTATGCAAAAGTTATGACCCTAGGAAGTTGAGGTACCAAATTACACCAACTTACCCATAGGGCCCACCTGACTTTTGGCGTTTCACCTTCTGGGGTTAGGTTTTTGGATGTTCAGGGTTTTGACAATCATGAGTAATATGAAAAGGGCCTATGGAGCCTCATTATGATCCATTCTGCTCAGACGGATGCGTGTAGCAGCCACATCTCTTCTCAAAGATAACTACCACCATTCGAGCAAGTTTCAGTTCTGCAGTTTTACAGTTTCAACCTATTTCATTATTTAATAGAAGATATTGTTTACTGAATATTTGTGTTATTCTTCTTATCTCTGTGTTATTGTATCCAGTCTGCTAATCAGTTCGTTCCGCTCCTAAATCCAAATCAGTGGTATCAGAGCGACCTGCCCTTCATTTATTTTTCTTCGTGCATGTCCCCGACAAGGTATGGGTACAAGAAGTTGGGACTTGAACCAATCGAGCAATTACCATATCGGTCGCGCCCAGGCCGACAACAACCCATGGGAGACGAAAAGAAAGATGATGGAGCAGGAGATCCTATTAAAATGTTGCTCGAGGAAGCCCTTGCGCGACAAAGGAACAAAATGATAGACAACTTCGCGCGGATCCTTCGACAGTTGCCCACGGGAGAAGCATCTTCATCAGGCGGCCATGCAAACCCCTTCAAGGTACAAGTAAATTTTGATATTCCATTAATTGAAGGACTGATAGATGCAGATGTTGTAGATAAATGGTTGAATCTGCTCGAAGGATATTTTTCGGTCCACAATTTTTTCGATTGGGAAAATATCACTTTTGCACTCCTCAAGGCCGTTCCCCATGTTAAAGACTGGTGGGATACTTACTTTGAGGAAAGGGCCATGGAGGAATCTGCAATTTTTGTGGTGGCCCCTACATGGGATTCCTTTCAGGACGCCATTGAAGAACAATACCACCCTGTTGGAAGCTATGAGGACCAGTACACGAGATGGACCACCATACGTCAAGAAAGGGACCAAACAGTACCAGACTTCACCAATATTTTCCATACCCTCCGCACCAAATTGGGCATCGAAGATTTTGAGCGACATCTGGTGCTCAAATACCGCGGCTCTGGGCGACCAAATCTAGACAAGATATTAGTCTCTAAAAACTGGATGATAACTGTGTCAGTAGCTTGCCTTGTGGGGACCGCTTTGATCCACTTCGATAACTGTTTTTCAAGCCCGTGGAATAGGTGGGTGGCCACTGATATCCACCTGCATCAAAAGTGGATGTGGTCCTAGGGAACTCTTGGTTGAAATCTATTGGTACTTTTACCATGAATGTTGATAAAAAGTACATAGAATTCGAGCACCTTACCAATAAAATAATGTTGTTAATTCAAAGCACCTCACTCTATCATCGAATTCATATTAGAATGAACAACAAAATCACACAAAATTAATGGAAAAGTAAAAAAAAATGAAAAAAATTCTTATTAGCAAAGATGAAGAAATTGTGCAAAATCGAATAGAATTGGAGAAGCACGATATACACATTCATAAATTTCAACAACAAATTAGTCATATAAAAAACACTCATAAAAAAGAGTATAAAAATATCAATAAAGAAATATCGTCCAAAGATGATGAAATTTCTCGTTTGAGAAATCATAATAAAAATCTACTTGTAGAAATGAAGAAATTGAAGAATAAGAAGAAGACACAACAAGAAACCCAAACCATAGATAAGGGCACTGACACTGACTTGAATGACATGGAAAAACCTAATGTTGTTACTAATGAAGTCTTATCAATGGAAGAGTTCCCATAAGTCAAGCTCTATAAACAATTCTATGATAAAACAACATCCACATATTTAGTTGAAGTAGACATACCATTGATTGCCACTAATGAAGTGATAGGTCAGTCGAAGGATGTTGTCACACCAATACATATAAAAAAATCAGATATCATCATGATGACTCAAGTAAATCACGAGAAAACTAAACTAGACATTAAGAAGGATATAATTCTTAGGAATCCAAAGATATATGTGCCCCAAAGTCAACAACAAAGAAGAACGTATCCAAAATCTTGTCATCGAAGAGTTCAAGAAAAAATCCACCTTGGATGGATTGATTATTTTTCGATGCGCCAATATTGTTCAAGGCTTCGATTGGCATATCGCCTCGTGTCCTCAAATTTATCTAATCGTTAACAATTACAAAATATTGTCATTCTATCAGAATAATTTCTCTTTCCTTATGCTTTGAAGACAAAGCATTTTTAAGGGGGGAAAGACTTGTAATATACCTAAAGTATATTACATTTCTTATCATATAATAATATATTATATATTTTTTATTATGTAAATAGGCATTATAAAGTAAATGATAAGTCATGACCTTTGCCAAGGCCATGACTTATCATTTACCATGTGTATTTATGTACACGTATTGTATTTCATATGATGTGAAGTAAATATGTAAAATACATAGTAAATAAAATATTATTTATTATAGATATATAGAATTATGTTATGTATTCATGATGTTCTCATGAAGTGGACCACTAGATCCTCTTCATATGGTCTTTGATGGACACCAAGTTTACCAAATCAACTAACTTTCATCCCCAAACAAATGAACAAACAAAGGTGGTCAATTGGATGATTGTGCATATCTTGCGCATGTACAACTCCAAGCATCCATGTACATGGGATGAGAGCCTCCCATATGTTCAACATAGCTATAAGAGAACCCTCCACCACTCTATTGGCCACAACCCTTTTCAGGTGTGCTTGGGGTTCCAACCATTGACCCCCATTGATGTAACTCTGTCTGTTCTAGCTTCCTTGAAAGAGTCCTCCCATGCTCAGATCGAGGTAGAAAGAACAGTCAAATTCATTGAACAGATCCAACACCTCCAACAACAAGTTCATAATATCTTATAGAAGGTCAATGCCAAGTATAAGCAATGATATGACCAATAGTCGGTTCCTCACAAGTTTCAATTTGGTGACAAGGTGTGGTAGCATTTGTAGAAAGAGTGCCTGATAGGCCCCCACAGGAAGCTTAGATCACTCCGATATGGGCCTTACACCATCACCAAGGTTGTGGGTGACATTAATTTCAAATTGAGTGTTGCTCCTTTCCCTGGCTTGCACCCATTATTTAATGCGGAGCTACTTTGATCATATTTCCCACTTATGTTGGACACCTCATAGGAGGTTGAGCAATTTCCCCCTATAGAACTCAATCCCGAATGCATTGCACAAACTCCAATGGATCAGATCATGGACACCAAGATGAAGGGAACCTGCTAGCAAAAGATACAACTCTATCGAGTTGTCAAAGCATGACAACTACTTCAACAAGGCAAGTGGCTTGCCAAGGTTTAGATTTAACAAAAGTTTACCCATCTCTTGAGGGAACTTCATAAAATGTGGACCATTGCTTCTTAATGGGGGAGGATTGATCCAGGTGGATATTGGTGGCCACCCATCTCTTCCATTGACTCATCACGGTTCTCCATCTTGGTCGTTTTTGTTATGATTTTTGGGTCCTAAACTTTCGGGGTCGTTTTGAGGCCTTAAACGATGTTTTTTTGGCCATTCAGCGGGCCAGGGTTGCAATAGCATGCCTAGGCCTTGCCAATAATCGTACTTCTCAATTAAATCTTTCCAACAAGTTACTAAACACCTTAAACAAAGATTGTATGCAAAAGTTGCACCCCCGGGAAGTTGACACATCAGCTAACCACCTCGGGGCCCACAAACCTTTTGGTGCTTCACCTCTCATGGTTAGGGTTTTAGACCTTTATGGTTCTTTCTTTATGTTAAAAGACCATTCTTGTGGCCCATTGTATTATCCTTCTCTGAATGAACATATCCGACATCCCTTTCTCTTCAGAGATAAACTACCACCATTCTAGACAGTTTGTGTTCTACAATATTTTGCTATTTTATTCATTAATAGAAGTCGAATTTCACTGTATTTTTGTGTTCTTTGCTATAATCTTGTTTGTATCTCATTTCGTTCTCAATATAATCCAGATCAACAGATCATATAATTTTTAGTAACATATAGTCTTAGTCCCATACTCAAAACCATATACCACCTCTTATTATAGTTTAACCTCTTATACATAAGTTAAATTTGATTACTTGATTCTATTACTTTAAATTTAAATAAAAAAATTCATTTATTTTTTATTTAAAAAATCACAATTTATAATTTTTATGAAACTAAAATCGATATACTATTAAATTATATAAATATAAATTAAAGAATATTAAAATTTATAAATATAAAATAAAATATTAAAATTATTTGAATTTCATGAATCTAAAATTTTAATACTAACTGAAATCCAAATAATTACTTACTTTAAATCCATTTAAATAGGTTATTTATATTATCAAATTCCAAGCACTTCAGGTTATACATTTACAAATTCGATCTCACGTGGGAGCACAACTCTCGCCATATTTAATACATGTAAACGCAGAGGTGTATATAAAATGTGCCTTCTTGTAGGTGATTTCATCCAATAAATTGGGCGTGTTTAAGGCATTATAACGTCGAATTTATAACCTTCCATTCAACGGCCATTTTTGAATGGTAGTTAAGATGTGAGATAATGATTTGGTGTCAATGATGTAGATAAAGAGTATATTTTAAAGTTTAATTAGTTATTTTTAAAGACACTGGCTTTATTTTTTAAAGGTGAGTTTTTTTTAATAGTTTCAAGGTTGTAAATTAAAAGCATGTTTCGTTTTTACTAAGAAACATAATACCTTTTATAAATTATATTTTTTATATTTTTAATTTTTAAATAATTAAATTTAAATATTTTTATATAATTTTAATTTGCAATTGTTATTTATTGTGAATGATTTTTTTATTTGTGATTATTATTTATATAATATTATATTTTTATAATTGTATTAAGGTTGTAAATTAAAAGCATGTTTCGGTTTTACTAAGAAACATAATACTTTTTATAAATTAAATTATGAATAATGAATATGTATTTTTTGTATTTTTAATTTTTAAATAATTATATTTAAGTATTTTTTTTTGTAATTTTTATTTGCAATTGTTATTTATTGTGAATGATTTTTAATTTGTATTATTTATATAATATTATATCTTATTTTTATAATGGTATATATTTTATGTTAGAATTTTGTAATATATATATTTTTTATTTTGAATATTATTAATTATGTAATTCTTTTAATTATTAATTATATAATTTTTTAATATATAGATTAAAAGGATTTTTAATATTTTATAATTAAAATTTAAAATTAAAAAATAATAATAATCATTTAATTTAAGGTCCCTCGGATGGGGTGATATCGGGCAACATGTGCGCACAAGACACAGAGAAGCCAATCGACCAGTTAGTCAGCCAGTTGGCACTCGTAGGTACCAACACGTCCCATCCCCCTCCAGGCATTTTACCTCGCAATTTAAATCTCCACGCCGCCACCATGCTGAACCTTCACGCCAGGAGCCCATCGCACGAGCTGGAGAACTTGCAGGAGGAGAGTGCACATGGAGAGACGTACATCACCTCAACGATCACCTCTCCATCCTGGACCAGGAGCCCTCATAGTCGAACTCAAGGGCTTTTTCACTCTAACAACTCCCGACGCCTTCCCTCCTCCTTACAAGTTCATGTTGGTCTTCAAGCTCTGCACATCCACCTCCCCAGCAATGACATTCCTTATGCCACGCCTGAGAGGCAAGTCTAGGAGAGGCGCAGCCTGGTACGCAGCCAGGGGTAGGAAAATGCCAAACTCGGCCCACCTCTTGGACACTGAAATGCCGTGCGCTGCTCCCTCTCTAGTTCTTGACGTTCTCCCTGTCCTGCCTCCTATTTTGGCTCATGCTCCGACAGAGAAGCAGCTTAAAGCCACCCAAGAACTCTCGCCTCTTTCAAATGAGTATGGCTGCCGAGTTGAATGGTTCGACGCCCTCGGGAACTCCCTGGGCTTTGCACCACCCCCACCCTCGCCTCCTCCACGGAGACCACCACCTCTCGCCCTCAACCTGCCGCACTACCTTTCTGAAGCCACCTCTGCCACCTCGATGAATTCCCCTTTTCATCCCCCTTGCCACAACCATGCTAACCAGGAAGAAATTATTCAGGCTCTAAGCGATTTGGCCAAAGGACAACAGGATATCAAAACAACCCTCAGGGATTTGCAAGTGCAGGACGAAGAACAAAGGAGTAGAGTGGACAAATTGTTACTCTTCTTCCAAGACCTCAGGCGAGTGAGCGCAGAACGAGACAAGGGCAAGCTGAAGAATACCCAAGTCTTCGCAGGCCCTTCCTATGGTACATGTCTATGAAAAATTCTCCTTTTTTGGTCTTTTACTCCATGTTTTTTCAGTTCATTAGGAAAAAGTATAGACAGTCAGCTCTGCTTAGACAGTTAGCTCTGCTTAGCTTAAATTTTAGACAGCCCAGGGCCCTATGCGACAGTAGGTTTTCTCAGCACGACCACATATGTGTATGTTTGGACAAGTGGCATCAGTTTTCGGACAAGTGGCATTATATTTTTGAACCAGGGCCAACAATGGTTTCCTAGCCGGGCATTGTTGACACCTAGAACATACAGTTTTTAAAGTTTTAAAAAGACTCTAATACAGTTACTAACTTACAAAAAAAAAAAAATCAATTTAAAATGTAGTCTAATAAAAAAAATTAAATATTGATGTATACTCTCAAATATAATATTAATTATTTTTAATTTTTTCATTCTTACTTTTATAGAAAGAAGACATAAAAGGACGGTTTTAATGGTTAAGAGGAGAATACTTAACTTTAAATATTGATGTATGCTATTAAATATAATATGAATGATTTTTAATTTTTGTATTTTTTTTCTTATCAAAAGATGGTTTCATTATTGAAGAGGGGAATACTTGATTTTGTTGAAATTAAATAAATCACCTTTGTTTACCATTCTTTTAAAACTTTTCCTTAGATAAATTAAAGAATTATTTGTATATAACATGAGTGAATCTAATGATTAAGAACATGTGATATTATTTTGCATATAATTTGTATTATACATTTTATAATCCAAGATTAAAAAAACTGTAATGTCCCACCATATAAATATAATACTTTATATAAATCTTTACATATATAAAAATAAAATTTAATAATAAATTCATATCCACTATTAAAAAAAAAATCTAAAATATTTTTTAATAATCTAAAATATTTTTTATTAAAAAATATATTTCAAACAAAATACACATATCAAACATTATATATTTTCAATCATTAAATTTCAAAAATCTAAAATATATTTCAAACAAAAATACACATATAAACATTATATCATTTAATTCATTTAATTTAAWWTTTTTTTAAATATAAAAAATTATATCTATTTTTTATTTAAAATTTTCTTAATATTTAATAAATCTAAAATTAAGATTAAAATAAATTTATATTAATTATCATAACAAGCCAAATTAATTTAAATAATATTTCAATAAAACATTTTAATGCATACGGCCTCCACTTAAATTCCGTAAAAGTAGTGCCTGCACTTAAATTGCGTAAAACTGTACAACTATCATCTACCAGATTTTTCTCGGGAAAGAGACAAACTTAATACGAAGCATACTTTTGATTAAACCTGTCATTCAACTTTCGCTACGAAATTAAAAAAAAATAATTTGGAAGCATCCTCATGCTTCATTTGGTGCTTATTACTTGTACACGGCATGTGCAGAGGAGGATTGCTGTGTGTTTTAACTGAAGTGTATGACTAGTGGGATTCTGTAGATCCGGTAATGGCTTTTCTTCTCTGCCTGTATATTGACAATTCGATGTACAGTTATGAATTATCTATGTAGAAAAATATAACTTGTGAACTATTAATGAAATGTTCTGTTATGTAACTGGGATTTGAATAATTGTGAAAGCAAATACTAACAAATGAAGGCCATGATGATCTGAAGCTACGAAAGGCCTGGCCATCCATTGGCAGTTAGGTAATATGTTGTTTTGTTATGCTAGTTAAATGAGAGTATGCAATAGGAAATGTTTACCAAATATTTATAAATTTCACCTAGAAACCATCATAACAGATCTACTTCGGATTTATTTTAACCATTCTGTAGATGGAATTGATTTAACCAGTCTATAGATGGAATACTATGCTTTATTCCAGAAAGAATATTGCTGAAACCCCACAAAACAGAATCCTGGAATGCCCAGCTTACAGCAATATTCACATCAAGTGAAAGACAACCAACAAAAAACAGATTATTTGTAACGGACATTTGTTATTGAATTAGGGAATCTAATAGTAGAGGTCCTAGACGGTAGACTGATTTTGTTAAATTCATAGCAATATGTTATGGCCTGAAAAAAAGACTCATGGAAACAGATCATCCAAAGCCCAGTAAATGCATGTATGAATGGTGGGTCAGTCTAGGGATTGAGGTATATCCAGATTCCAAACTTTAGTTGCAGAAAGTTCGTTGCCACCATATTGTGTACATCATTGTATGCCCTTCACTTTTTTAAGCTGGCAAAGATTAGGGCTCACATGTAAATCCATGCTTACTGGGCATCCATGTTCTCACCGTGGCTTGGGAGGTCTTCACTGATCCTCATGACTTTTCCGAGTTGGTTGTATGAAAGAGGTAAATTAGAGATGCGAACGCTAAGATAGCTTGTAGCTCTATGAATTAGGGCATCAAGCATGAAGTGTGGCGTCCATCATATCTATTGCTTGATTGAACAACTTTTTGCAAGTCCTTTTTCATCATGTCTGCTGTCAGCTGCTCTCAAGAATTTGATGCCACAAATATGCAAGAGACAATGCGATCGATGACTGATTCTTTTCTTTGGGTTTTTCGTCCTCATAAGACAATGTACACAGCCGCACTACAGTAAGAAGCACATATTTAGTGAATTTTTTGATAGACGTGACTGCTATTTTAAATCGAACTTCTTCTAACTTATGTTTCAGATTGTTTTAGGCCATCATATCATCATTGCTATAATTAACCATCTTATGCCAAAACTGTAATTGAACACCGTGGAAAACAGTATAGTGTTTATGCGCAGCCCCTGCCACTCCATGCATCCCTCTACATATAACATGTAAACTTACTTGAACTTTCGGTCCTTCTAGCAACTTATATAATGATGCTGAAATCGTAGAGTGACTGGTGAAGAATGTGAACCCTAAAAGATGATAAAAAATGAGCTTTTTGTTTCTTCCTTGCATAGAACCTAAACACTTTCATGGAAGAAGACACTATGTCAATCCCAGGAATCTGCCCTCACTGCACTTACAGAGAAAGGTCACCTTGTCTAGGATTGAGGTTGATTTGCGATCTCGAGTTACTTGAAGAATCTAACTGATGGGTTTCTCGTGTTAAAATTTTCAGCTCATGTTAACAGTTTACTGCATGGATTCTAAAACCCTAACTGCTAGATAACTTTAAACTGCTATCCAAAAACTGCAGTCTGATCTATGCTCAAAAACTGAAACACATCACACTGACAAGGTACAAAGAGCAAAAGTGAAACTGACTGTCAAACCTGTTACTTCTTTCTCAGTAAATTGGAAAATGAAATCTGCTACAGCCAACTCAGAAAATTGCTACACTACTTGAAGCTCAGAAAACTGAATATATAAATCTACTACCAAGCATTGCTTTTATAACTGAAGCAAAGGGCAACGAGTTAGAATCAAAGTGGACTGAATCAAACAGTAAATGTCTAGGAGGATGCGCCCAGATTGCATGAGAAGAACTGCCTAGATTAGAGTGCCCAAGAGAATGCACTACTCTCCTTGGGAAACTCGCCTAGTCAAATACTAGAAAGCACATGCACAACGCTTCCTTGAACTGCTATCTTCGACTTAGACACAGAAGAATAGCAATCACACTAAAAATAAGCAAACAGACAAATATAACTTATGTTCTAAAATAAGAGGAGTAAAAAAAGAAAATTCCAGATCTGGTGCATGCATGTCATGCATTGACCCCCTTCTACTCCACAAAAGGACAAGCAACATGCCTCTAAGAGTTTTAACTAGTGCGCCCTCATCTTGTACAAAACTGCTGCTGCGGACTGGTGCGCTGAGCTGCTACAAGGATGCTGAGGAAACTTTAGGAGTGACCAGGTACAACATTTAAACAATCTCGAACTTCCCCTTAGCCAGTGGCTTTGTGAACATATCAACAATCTGTGAATCTGAAGGAACATATTTAAGGACCACTGCTTCCTTCTGAACTTTGTCTCTAATGAAATGGTACCGGATATTGATGTGCTTGGAGCGATCATGAAATATTGTGTTACCCCTTATATAGCTTGAGGTATTTGATGCAGTTGAAGACCCTGCTAGGCAGGTTGTGCTTGGAGTGTTATGGTCTTGAGCCATATCTTGTTATCAGATACATAAGTATCAGGGATTATAAGTTGGCATTTTCCCTCACACGTGACAGTCAAATACAGGATTACTAACGGGATATCATGATGTATTGAGAGGGAATTTAGCTTGTGCCCAGATTTTCCTCAACACTTCCCTTATGACTTTGTCGACCATCTTTGGGTGGGTGTGAGGTGTTTTGAGTAGGAGTTTGGTTAGCACAATGTTTTGCTTATCATTCCCCATAGTAGACTACCTTGGAGATTATGTACAGTGGGTTATTACTGGTGTATCTTGGTTAGAGAATGTGCATTATCTTCATTATTTGATTATCTTCCATGGTAGTTGGTTGTCATGTTGAGCCCCCTAGAGCACATCACCATGGTGGAATTGTTTCTGATAGTCTATTATTGGTTTACCATGGTTACATGATGTGCATTGTCTCCCGGGTTGGCATCATCATCTCTTGTGTGGAGGCTTGCATCTATCACATGTGGTGTTCAAGGGGTGTTTAAGGGTCTTGCATAGCATTGCTCACACATTTGATTGACCCTCAACACATTTGTGGAGAGGGATACCCATCAACTAAGGGTTTCCCTAAGTATTATTGGTTAATTATTGCTCTTGGATGTGGTGATTTAGCTGCTTGGCTATGGTTGTGTATGGTTGATGATGTTATTTCTTCATTAGAGGGGTGCCTTGTGTATATGATGCTTATTATTCTCATTATTGGCATATTCACTATGGTTCATGCTTATCATCATGGAATATTTCTCTTTGGCACATAGTTATGGTGATCTAGCATATTTCACTTGATGGTGTGAATGCCCTTGAGGATATGGTCAATCTGGTGGTGAGGTGGCATCTTTGGTTGGTTGCTTTCTTGAGGGAGTAGAACGCTCCTCTTATCTGGCACCTTTTCACACATTTGAAGGCATGGGGACTGTTTCTGCCTTTATACACACTTGGGTAATGTGGAAGAAATCTTCAATCCACTTGGTGTGTCCTTGGGGGCAAGTTAGAGTTAAGGTGGTGTCACCTAATCCTCAACTCCTTCGTCTAGGCCAACTCCTAGCGAAGCCAAGGGGGGTAGTCCCTAAAGAAAATAATCTAAGGCTTGAACTAATTTAAGTACAAGAAATAATCTAGGCCAACTCCTAGCGAAGCCAAGGGGGGTAGTCCCTAAATAAAATAATCGAAGGCTTGAACTAATCTAAGTACAAGAAATAAATCTAGGAGTTTATTTATAAAAGACAATACATAAAGTAAATCTACTCTAAGAGCATATATCAATCAACCACCACAAGATACATAACGAAATACTTGCATAAAAGAATACTTAAGATAGCAAGATGCAAGTAAATTAGTAAATGCTTTAGGATAAATATAAATGACTGAGAAGTAAAAGTACTTGAAGCAAATGGCTTTGTAAAACGTGTAATGAGATCAGTGCCTTAAAAGTATCGTGGACAATTGTTGATCGTGTGTTTTATTAGATTGTGCTTTGAAAGTAGGTTAATGAGATAAATTTTATTTGCAATGAAAAATAAAGTGTTTGAGAGCTAATCTAGATTTGGCCCTTCAGAGGACATTTCTAGATTGGAGGTTGAGCTTGCTGAATATCTAATAGGGAGAGTGTCCCTCTAATTTTGCACACAAACCCAAGAGAATGTGGGAGATCCGATAGGGAGAACCTAGATCTCAAAGTTCCCGCCAGATTTCTTACGCAAACTCTCTTACGTTTCCACTGAAGCAATACTTCTTTGTAATGTCCCCACTTTGGGACATCATCACAGTGCAGAGATTTATGATGACCAGAGTAGCCAGATGGATGTTATAGCGAGTACAGGGGTATTTGAGAGGCATTGTGGGGTCCAGCTTGCATTGATCATCATATTCCATCATTATGAGCCATTCCGCACAGGTTGGCTTTGGTTTCGTTGCATTCCGACGATTTCCATGATTTTGACTATTTTGAGCTATAAGTTAATTGAAATCACTGAAGAGGTCATTTTGGGCACATTACTTGGAGGAACCTCTTAGTGTAATAGCTCATTGGAATCGGGAGGAGAAACACTACAGGATGGGATGGCTAGAAGTGACTTTCAGTGGCCAGGGAAGCCACAAGGAAAGATAAGGATCTTTTCAGAGGTAAAAAGGTTAATTAATTAATTAAAGTGATTTAATTAATTAATTAAATATTAATAAAATGAAAGTCACTTTGGAGGGACAAGGTGAGCCAAAAAAAAGTATAAAAGTAAGGCAAGGGCCTCTACTCAGGATTCATGTATGATCTTATTTTGATATCTGGCTTCTAGCTAGTGAGCCCAACATTGGGGGTTTTGAGGGTTTTGACTTAACAAACTGTAGAGGGCGATTTGGTGGTGAAAGATTCCACCTAGCTTGTCCCAAGCTTGGTCTCGGAGATGCAATACTCTCCCACACCATTCTAGATCGGTTCTACATCAGTGCAGGAGGGTTCCACACAACCACAGGCACAGGAAGAGAAGGAGGGCGCACCATTGGGGGTTTCCAGCAAGGGGGGCGCACCATCCTTGGAGAGAGATTCGTTGTAGGAGATTGACAGGGTTTTTGGAGATTCTATCACCTGGGTTCTTCTTGTAGGGTCTTCACCATCATTCCTAGTGCTTTCTGAGAGAGTTTTATGGTTCAGATTATTTCCTAGAGCAGTGGGACGAATTGAAGAGAAGGAGGGTGTTTTTGAGATTCAGATCTAGTCAGTTTGGAGGGGTTACACTTCAGATCTGACCCTGAGACTTCACCTAGTGACTTGCAGTGTCCCGATCTATATTCCTGGGGAGTTTCAGAGCATTTGGAGGCCTCCTTCATCAGGGCTGAATTATTAGGGTTTCAGTCATCCAGTGGGGCGCACCATTCATTGGAGGATTTAAGATCTACAAGGTTTGAGAGGGATCTTGGGGATTCGGGCACCTGGGTTGTTCTTGCCTTCATCTGATCTACTGTTTGGCATCTTTCCTGAGGTGATTGGACATCTTTGGCACCAGGGCCGAATTGTTGAGGAGCTTCAGCTATCCAGCAGGATGTGGCATTGGTCTTCATTTCTTATCCAGCCTTTGGAGGCTTATTTTGTATTATTGGGAGCTTTTTGTAGCAGCTCTATTGTCTATTTTCATAGCCATCTGTTGAGCATTCCAGATTGGCATCTCCATTGTAGCAGGTTCTTCTATCTTATGAATAAAAGAAGATTTGAGATGTTTTGGCTTGTCTATCATATTGCATATGGTTGAGGTATGTTCCATGGTTATATCTTTGTTTATTGCTGCAACACACATATATATCACATCAGTAAACCCTAAGGCCGAAATCAAGAGGCCATTTAGTAAGTAAACACATCTAAACAAGTAGGACAACAAAGTGTTTGACGAAATACCTCACTCAAAAAAAGTTTAAAAGACATCAAAACCGTGATGATCCTTGCATAATGGCTTGGGATCATTACAGTGGTATCAGAGCTTAGACTCCTGCCAGCCTGAGGGATCTTCCATAAGGAAAGATGGGGTCTATAGATTTTGTTGGAGAAGCTGTGAGTTGTGAAAGAGAATGTCATGCACTTTGTGAAAGACTTGGGCCTCTAATAATGCTCCAAAAGTTTATATCCATGAAAAAATCCAGTTGGAGCGAAGATGAGGTGACATATTGGACCAACATAGTAGAGGGAATCAGAGCCAGAGCAACTAGATGGAGGGAAGCACATAGAAACCCCACACCCATTAGGAGCACACAACTTTGCTACAATTGCAAGGTGCCTTGGGAACTAGATCATAGGTGTAGGGGTAAGGGTAAGAAGCATATCATTGAGGTGCACTATGATAGTGATGATGAGGTTTTGGAGCAGTCCGCTGATGACAGTGACTCTTGCATAGAGGCTAGTGATAGTGACTCTACCTCAGAGGATAGTGATGATGACTCTTGCACAGAGGCTATGGATGCTTGCATGCTTGAGGAGGATGATGACCCTTGTGTAGTGGATAGGCAGCTGGATGGACAGGACGATAGCACCAGTGTATCGACAGACATATCACATACCATTGATGTCTTTACGTCTCAACAGAGTGGTGACTCTAGTGAAGAGTCACACGTGTTAGCATCTAGAGCTGATGAGTTTCCTATGGGGGTCGTGACACATCTGTCACCTGTTCAGACATCCATGATAGCCACGTCACATGAGGAGATCAGTGGCACTTCAGGTATGATGGATGAGCCTAGTGTGAGGGATGCACACCATGGATGGGTAGACCCACAGATCCAGGAGGAGGTACAGGACGTACAGGCAGTTGACCTCACACATACAGGTCAGCCAGAGGAGAGGGAGTCACAGCTATTGGAGACTCCATTGTTTGAGCAGATTGCAGAGGCTGACAGGTGGATGGAGCACTTACTTCCCAGATCGGATTGTATTGAGGATGCACTCTTTAGTATTTAGGATGACCATAGCATGTGTCTAGACACAACTATATGGGATCCAGGTGCAGAGGATAGTAGCAGGTTGAGTGCACAGGAGGATACAACTGCTCATACAGGGTACAATGTGATTCAGGGGGAGATAGCATCTAGTTATGGGGTGCAGTGGCATACAGGAGTACCCAACAACACAGTAGACAGTGGACAGTTCAGCACGTCATCTTATGCAAAGGGTGTTTTTGGGGATTCTAGAGTTGGCACTAGCAGGACTGACACTAGCAGTGAGGGGTCTGAGATGACACCTCAGCATGACCATGATCAGGAGTCATACCACTTAGCAACACACTTGAGAGTTAGTGAGGCTATGATCAAGGCAACCACTAGACGTATTGATGACATGCATGCAGTGATGGCAGATTACTGTTGGAGAGCATCAGTGGCACAGGGTAGCTCAGATGGAGGATTTTCCATGGATGATTTTCACACTCTCAGGAAGAGAGTGTCTATGATGAGGACTGACTACCGGCAGTTGTTGACAGACAGGGACTACCTACTGGGGATTGGCGAGTTGTACCATAGGGCCTTGAGGGGGCAGGAGTTGGAGGTAGACCGACTCACTCAGTTGTTGGAGAGCACTCGAGGATTCCTGAGAGGCACACAGACAACCCTACAAAAATCAGAGTCTAGATCAGATGAGCTTCTTGAGGAGATCCGTCAGAGATCCACTTCATCTATCCTGGTGGACACTCTGATATATCCTTCGGTCACATGGTTAGGGGGTGTTGGTGGTCTAGCAGAGGAGCACCAGTTGATGGAGGACACTTCCATTTGTGTTTTGAGAGAGGTTGACCTTTCGGTAGAGGTTGATCCAGTATTACGCCCAGGATCTAGAAGGCAACAACAGTATGCCAGAGATGACGGGAGTATGCAAGGGAATACAGTGAGGAGTGACAGTGCACAAAGACATGTCGAGATATATAGTCAGGTTCAGACAGATGTATGGGATTGCAGGGAGGAGACCCACGTAGGGGAGTATGCATATTTCACTCTTTTGCAGCAACCCCTAGTTATGATTGAGCACCTTCACCAGATCAGCAGTCGCATGAGGAGAGATAGACAGTGGCTGAGAGCATGGAGAGTGCCTAGGCCGAGGCCACCTGACATGAGTACCTTTACGGCATCCAGCCAGAGAGAGAGGGATCGTCATAGGCAGCTAGTTGAGATTTGGTGTGTGAGAGCGAGCATCATGGGCTAGGTGGTAGCAGATGAGTACATAGGGCTTCTAACAATGATCAGTCTCACACAGGAGCAGTTAGAGGAGATTGGAAGTGATAAACTTCCAAGTTTGCCATGGGACCCAGGAGTCCGTTTTGTTAGCACGATGTTCATATTGACCCAGGTTGCACCAGAGAGCCACACACTCCACCTTGGTTTGGTTTGGAGTGGGTCTGCAGGTACTTGTCCTATGGGGCGAGACCTTTTCTTCCGCTTGATCATCATGATAGGGCATGGAGATGTTTGGACAGGTACTTCTTCTATAGAGGTGTCTTCACTGATACAATTTTTGGACAACAGGTCCAATGGTCATAGGTATTTCAGCTGGAGGACCCAGGAGAGGAGGGTTCAGGATGTATGCAGGGGGCAGACAGTCATGGTCAGAGTAGTGCAGTGTCAGCATGAGGATCTTCGACAGAGGTTAGCATGGGACCCAGGGATTGCAGGATTGAGCAATTCATTGACCGATAGGGGAGAGTGGACCATTGCAGGGGAAAGTTATTCTAACTTTCAATTGATCTTCAGTGTTGAGAGGAGCGCATTGCTTGCGGGTGCCTCACGGAGGTCTTGCATCAACTCGGTCGGGCATCAGCATGTGCAGTTGATGGAGGCCGTGTGGATCTTGGTAGAGACTAGGAGGATGGACTCACTCCGGGATGAGGCCATGTGTCAGGTATAGGAGGCTCACGGAGTTGGTGTATTTCAGGATTATGCGTCCGCGGGGCTAGCAGTTCATGACTTGATATGGGACCCAGGGGGCAACATGTGTGATTGTTCATCTTTGGAGGGGTTCTACTATGTATCCCACAGGTGGACATGGGATCCTGGCATTATACTTGAGGGGATTCGGTTATTGCTTGAGGACAAGCAATTTTTTAGTAGGGAGGACTGTAATGTCCCCACTTTGGGACATCATCATAGTGCAGAGATTTATGATGACCAAAGTAGCCAGATGGATGTTATAGCGAGTACAGGGGTATTTGAGAGGCATTGTGGGGTCCAACTTGCATTGATCATCATATTCCATCATTATGAGCCATTTCACACAGGTTGGCTTTGGTTTCGTTGCATTCCGACGATTTCCATGATTTTGACTATTTTGAGCTATAAGTTAATTGAAATCACTGAAGAGGTCATTTTGGGCACATTACTTGGAGGAACCTCTCAGTGTAATAGCTCATTGGAATCGGGAGGAGCAATACTACAGGATGGGATGGCTAGAAGTGACTTTCAGTGGCCAGGGAAGCCACAAGGAGAGATAAGGAGCTTTTCAGAGGTAAAAAGGTTAATTAATTAATTAAAGTGATTTAATTAATTAATTAAATATTAATAAAATGAAAGTCACTTTGGAGGGACAAGGTGAGCCAAAAAAAA
>JASDQU010010459.1:143765-159596 GCA_032191745.1 Picea mariana | reverse complement strand
AAAAAAATCTCAATAGGAACAAGGCTTCATTCAACTTGTTAAAAGTGTGTTAATACATGGGACCTTTTTAATGTTAGCAAATGTTGATTTTGACAACTAATAGAAAGATAAAGAAAAGAGAAGGCATAGAAGAACAAGGGGCTACTTCATTGTTGTATCCTACTTTTAAAAACATGTCAAAACCCTTACCTTTTCATTGTCCTTTCGCTAGATCCATTAGCCCATACAACTTGTTAAGAGTTGTCCACGAGATGCATTTCCATCACCAAGACCTGCATTAATCATAAAAAACAAATTTTTTATATGAGTAAATAATTAATAAGCAAATAAGCATGCATTTAGTTATGTAAAATACTCTAGAAAAAAATTAAGTTGTCGCATACCTTAATGAGATTCTCTTTTTCGAGAATAGGTTATTTTCTACTAAACAGGGCCAACCACGTGAATGTGGAAGCTCATATGGCCCCTCCTGCCCCCCTCACATTGCTCTTGATTCCCCATACCCAACAAATGATTTTCTTTATATAGAAAACATATAGACATTCATGCATAACTAGGATAGTCATCAAAACATATGAACATATAAACATCAATAAAGATCTAAATACAAGTCATGAATTTATACATCTAATTTTTCTTTGATTTATGTTTTTTTACATTCATAAAACTCACAATTGGGATATGATCATCATCATCCAAGGACATTGTATTTCGTGTGCCCTATCCTTCTATTGTTTGTGTGCGCTCATGTACCATACTTCTGGTACGTCGATGAGAAGGGTTAGCTGGCATCTGTTCAGGGTCGTGAACTGGAACAACGAAAATGATCATATCGATATGTTGAAATATAATTGAAATAACTAATTCATTGCTTTGATTAACATTACACTATTGCTCTTTACCTGTCTCTGTAGCTGGGACAGTTGGTTTGTTAATTTCCTGTCCACTTGGTTGCTCTCGCATTTCACCCTCCTGAGCTACATGCTCTTCAATTTTGAGAACATAATATATAAGTATAAGTTAGGAAATAAATATCTACAATCACAGTAAATATTTCTAATTTTGAAGCATACATACTGGAATGGGTACTCTGCTCTACACTATCACTGGACATGTGGACCCTTGTATGACATGGTGTTTGTTGAATACCGCTTGATTCACTACTGCGGTAGCACTGTTGCTTGAAAACAAACATAAATACTTAGTTAAGGTTGATATAATAAAATATGAATAGACTTTACAAACATGCTATTGTGGTTTCCTTATTCATTTGATTTACCTACGTGGCTGGGGAGATAGGAGTCTGGCCCAAGATTTTTTTATATTCAATCACACTTTTAAAACCATGCTTGTAACCAAGCTTTAGGTCCTCCTCGATGGAAACATTGTCGAACATATTTAACTGCAATGCATAACACCATTAAAAATACCAATAAAAAAAACATATATTTGTTCGCTACTGTTAAATAAATATTAACCACAGTTAATCATATAAATCTTACTATTCGGGCTTTTAGTTTTCTGTAACCACCCTGGCCTAGTTTATGTTGGTCGTGTTTTTCCACTCTAGACTTTGTTTCTTTGGAGGTGTCTGGTAGCCTACATATGGAATTTTTGAAAAAAATAGATATCGGAATTGTTACTTAAAACAGGAAAGGAAAACATAAATGCTCATATTTCAATGATATTATGACATGTGTTGTACCTTGCTTGACCAGCTCATGGTTGTCGTTCTTGTTTTTTAAACAAGTTCTCCTTTGCATCCTCTATTATCGCCATCCACTCTTTCTCGAGAACTGTGGGAGGGCACTCGTGCTTGAGGTCTATTTGCAATTTATCCCTATACTGGGCCCTGGTGTATTTTAAACTCTCGCCGGCTAACTTTGTAACCACTTTCTTGTTGAAATTGTTGCCGAACAAGTTTACCATGTGATCTATTAAATCATCTTTCTTTTTTCTATCTTGGCCATTCCACTGTGTGCGAATGGTGGGGCCAAACAACTCCAATGATTTGTCATGTAAGTTTCTATAGAAAACATTGTTTCCTGCAGAAACGTGTTATCCATTAATTTATAATAATCTCAACAAATGTCCATTTCAATTTCATGAAAAAAATGAATCAATTAATGGGACAATTACCTGCAATCTTCCAAATCTTGATCGAAACACATGCATCATCCACCAGAAAGGTGACATCTAGTGATCTGGTGCTTTTAAATCGTTCTGCTCCATGCAGAATAGGATCCTGTCCATCTACACTATATTTCTCTCCAGAGTCATCATGTGGAGTCCCAAGCTTCGGCTCATCATGCTCTGGCAGGTCATGCCAGTCAAAATCATTTCGCTCATCAATGGATTCGAGGGGAACCTCAGGAGGCTCAAAAATCCTCACTTGCACTTTGTTATGTCAAACTTTTTTTTGCATTGGACCATCACTGCTACCTATATCAGTTGCAGGATCGACAGGTGCCCCAAGTACAAGGTTTAAAAACTCCTACAAACAGAAAACTTTTCTTTATCAGATCATATACAAAATATAAAACTAAAAAACGGATATGAAATTGTTATAGCTAATAAAAATATGTGAAGATGCCACTTACCCCAAAATTAGTTATTGTATTTTGTAGCTCTACAATTCTTTCCCTGCCCTCCTGTGTTAGGGGTCTTTTGCTAATCAAACCTAGATATTCTATGTTAGCCTTCCTCAAGGCCTTCGTTACAGTTGTCATTGGGTCAGTCGAATAAAATATTTCGTCCTCATCAATATCCTCTGTGGGAGCCTTCCCATGTTGACCATGCCACAATACATTGATGAATACAATTAATGAGATGAACTTAAACAATTGAGAAATTTAGTTGTTGTAGTCATAATTTGTTACTATATTTAACATTTACCTGGTGAGGCACTGCGGGTGCCTTTTCATGGTCACCCTGGACAGATGTAAAGGGTGATTTTCGGACACGATCACCCTGGACAAATGTTGACACAATAAATCAATCAACAAAAGTCATGAAATTCACCTGTAACATTAAAAAAATGAAATATTGCAGTAATATCAGAAAAACAATAACAAAATTTCAAAAATTCCATTGTTGTAGTCATAAGTTGTTACTATATTTAACATTTACCTGGTGAGGCATTGCGGGTGCATTTCCACGGTCACCCTGGACAGATGTAGCGGGTGAAACTGGGACACGGTCACCCTGGACAGAAGTTGACACAATAAATCAATCAACAAAAGTTATGAAATTCACCTATAACATTTAAAAAATGAAATATTGGAGTAATATCAGATAAAAAATAATGAAATTTCAGAAATTTAGTTGTTGTAGTCATAAATTGTTACTTTATTTAACATTAACCTGCTGAGGCACAATGGGTGCCTTTCCACGGTCACCTTGGAGAGATGTAGCGAGTGATTTTCTACCACGGTCACCCTGGACAGATGTTGACACAATATCAATCAATAAAATTTATGAAATTCACCTGTAACATTAAGAAAATGAAATATTGCAATAATAACAGAAAAAAAAATAATGAAATTTCAGAAATTTAGTTGTTGTAGTCATAAGTTGTTACTGTATTTAACATTTACCTGCCGAGGCATAGTGGGTGCCTTTCCATGGTCACCCTGGAGAGATGTAGTGGGTGATTTTCTACCACGGTCACCCTGGAAAGATGTTGACACAATAAATCAATCAATAAAAGTTATGAAATTCACCTGTAACATTAAAAAAATGAAATATTGCAGTAATAACAGAAAAAAAATAATGAAATTTCTGAAATTTATTTGTTGTAGTTATAAGTTGTTACTGTATTTAACATTTACCTGCTAAGGCACAGTGGGTGCCTTTCCACGATCACCCTGGAGATATGTAGCGGATGATTTTCTACCACGGTCACCCTGGACAGATGTTGACACAATAAATCAATCAATAAAAGTTATGAAATTCACCTGTAACATTAAGAAAATGAAATATTGTCGTAATAAAAGAAAAAAAGAAAAAAAAAATGAAATTTTTGAAATTTAGTTGTTGTAGTCATAAGTTTTTATTGTATTTAACATTTACTTGTTGAGGTGAAGTGGGTGCCTTTCCACGGTCACCCTGGACAGATGTTGAGACTATAAATTAATTAACAAGAGTTATGAAAATAAATGTAAAAAAATTATGCAGTAAAAATTTGTCGCGGACCCCCAAACCTCAAGTCCAAGGTCTGCACAGGATCGTTCTAATATTCTCTTGGAGTCTAATTGAATCTTTGGTTTCCCCTCGGGAAATACCCTTCACACACAACAATGTATCCACAGGTTCTTATGGGTGTGTCCGCGTGATCAAACACGAAGCATCAACCCAAATCTCCTGACCCGAAATAGGATCGCGCCCTTCGCAAGTTTGGGACTTCGGGTTTCATGATTTCGTGACTTCTCCTTCCGAGTTTCTCGACCCTTCAACTGCCAAAACCCAAAATACCGATTCGCCAAAATTTTTATCGCGTCTTGCGATTTCGGGAATCTCAAAACCAAGAACCCCAATCCCTTGTCCTCGAAAATGTCGAAATGCCGAATCCTAACACGTTCAGCAAAGGCTGGCCCCACAACGGACTTCTCACTTCATCGGGATTTCGAACTTCGTGATTTTGCGAATCCAGATGCAAAGCTCCCAACTCTCTAACCTCCGAACCCCGAAATAGTCAACAAGGATTGACTCCACCTTTTTGACGAGGACACGCCACCTATCCACTCAACCACTTCCTATTTCTGACATAGACTCCTGCCACCTGTCACTCTTTTGGGTTTTCGGGACTTTCGCTCCCAAAGCACTGCCGTCTCCGTTTTCTGACACCCAAAGTGTCGAAATCCCAAAACTCCAACTCAATTCCTGTCACAACTCGCGACTTCGGGACTTTCGTTTCGCTGTGCTCAACTCCTTGTCATTAGGATCCCTGAAATGCCAAAATGATCCGACAGCTTGTGCAAAGCACAATCAACGGTCCACATTGATTCTAGATCCTAGAGTGGAAAGCTTGCTCGTCTCTAACCACCCTGTGGCTTCTTTAGATCCCACGGTCCTTGCTGTTTTCGGAAATTCCCCACAGAGAATTTTGGCTACTTCTTGCTCCTTGATAACTTCTGTGGAATAACCCAAGTTCTTCCACTGGAACTCAACTTCCTACAAAGCAACTTCACTTCACCTCCCTTTGAATTATTTCAAAGGCACTAACCCTCCTGAGCTTTCTTTGCAAACTCGAGTCTTCAAAAAGACTCCTGCACGCACTCCTTGCGGCAACCCTTCAAATACTTCTAGGTATTTGATTCTCTCGACTCTGTGCACTTTTTTGCAACAACAGTCCTTCAACTCTCCCCTTGGTTGATAAGTTCTCAGTTTTCAACCGGCCTGCACACACCTTGCACGGCTCCTGTGTCTCACCTGCACTTCTGCGGGAATGAGAACAATGGTATCCCTCCTGAGCTTTCAGAGATAAACTCTGAATCTCTATCAACGCACTCCTTACAAACGATTTCATTGCACTCCTTGCAGGAACTTCTCACTCAGGAAGAGAAACAATTGAAACTCATTCTCTCTCTCTCTCAGACTTCAAACATTTAACATGAAATCATACATTCACACAATATTAAAGCAAATGTATAATAGAGAGATTAAA
This sequence comes from Picea mariana, assembly GCA_032191745.1. Lineage (NCBI taxonomy): Eukaryota > Viridiplantae > Streptophyta > Pinopsida > Pinales > Pinaceae > Picea > Picea mariana. Next base: position 153,931 of record JASDQU010010459.1, on the reverse strand, counting down.
CAACCATAAGCATACCATTCAACATGTATACACAGAAAGCATCATAACACCATGAATCTGAATCAAAGCTTCATATATTAATTCAGAACTTCTATACATGGGTACTTCTCTACAACTCTCTGCTACAACTCTCCTTTTCTGCTCTACGCTCTCTCTAATGTTACAATGATACAAAGGTGAGGATGTCTATATTCAGTTTTCCCTCCTATGCTCTAAACTGTCTAATCTACATTCAAACCTACCTACTTACATTAACTATGCATAAATGCCTCTACCTACTACAGATGAGGGTGAATCGCTCATGATCTGTTTACATCCTCCAAAATATTAATGCAAGGTACACCTTCTAGCTATTTCAGTAATATTTCAAAAACATTTGTATCATGTGAAAGAAAATGCGTTGCACTCATCCGAGCTGTCTTCCACCTCCGCGCTCGCTTGTTGCTAGCGATGCTCCTGCATCAAAATTTTAAATATTGCAGTGATAAATTGTAACAATGATTGATCAAAGGTTGAGTTGAATGGTATGTAAGATATTTACCCCCATAGTCACACCCCCTCCATCTATTCGATTTAAGTTGTAATCAATCAACAACTCTTCACTTGAAACTATTGTTTTTGTTGCACATACAAATATACGATTTCCTTGGCGTGCCTCAAATATGCAATTCGGTTTCTTAGTTGTTGTCACTGGTCATGTACTATTTATAAAGCCTGCAATGTTTCCAGTAGATTTTGGCCTTCCATCAATATACATAGTTTCCCCTTTATTTTGATTGTTATCTAGTAGTTGTATATAATTTGTGGAAAATCTGTATCTTTTCATACTTTGTGTATATCAGACCAACATCAACCAGTGATTGTATTTGTATAATGGTCCGACATACTCCATCAATTCAGTTACAGTACCATAGTCGACCTTTATGCCATCCATGGAAAATAACCCCAATCCATGTAAGGACGAAGGAGCAATGTGATACATCCTCCCATCGATGAAGAAATCTGTGTCCACTTCAGGTAGCTCCTTAGGTTCCCATCATTGCATTATATGTTTATACCTCAAGGGAAACTCAATGTCACCTATTCTCTCAGCATCATAATTACACGACCCTCCGTTGGCAATAAAAAATTGCATGCAGGTACGAAATCTTTTCCTTACCTTTTCCAACCTAGTTGATCTAGAATTGGTATATCTAGTACAATACCTCTCACTTTCAACCTCTCTTACTATATCTTTATCATCACTCGAGGAAGATAGACCTGACATATACCTATTATGTGGTACCTACACTCATTAAAACAAGAAGATAAGTTATCGTGCCAATATACGTTTTTGGTACCAACATAGTTGCATTTAGTTGCATAAAGTTGAAATTGCATTTAGTTGCATAAGTTGCATATAGGTTTATATCATCACCAAGGTAAGAAAATCAGGGCCTTCTTCCCTAAATGAAGTTTTTTTATGATTAATGGCCATGAAAAATGCCTCTATTTGGGAATATGTGCACCATTAGTATGTTTTGAATAAAAAGAATGGGTTTCAAGACCTATACCATGGCCAAGGGAGGAAATAAAGGGCCTTAGGCCCTAAATAAATCTTCTTGATCTTAATGGCCATGAACAAGGCCTCAAACCACCATACATATCCTCTCTAAGGGATATATGGAATTTGGGTGGGATATGGTCACCATTCACAAGTTTTGGGCATAATGTATAGCAAAGAACATAAGGTGCTTAGGCCCTATTTGAATCTTATCAGGGATGATATTTGTGATGCAGTCCTTAAACAACCACATAAGATCTATGTAGGGTATCTTTGGAACCATTGGTACGTTTTCATAATAAGAATAGGTCTCAAGGTGTGTACCATGGCTAGGAGAGGAAACAGGTACCGTAGGTCCAAAATGAAGCTTCTTCACTTCAAGGTATATGAACTAACCATTGAATGATCATGTAGATAATGTTTAAGGGATATTTAGCCTCGAGGTGGGATTTGGACACCTTTAGTATTTTTTCACATCACATATGGGAGCTTAGGCTTGTACCATCATCAAGGGAAGGAGAAAAGGGAATTAGGATTTAAATGAACCTTATGTGATTAATGACCAAGATCAAGGCCTCCAATTAGGAATAATGGCCATAATGGCCTTAGGCCCTAAGAAAATCTTCTCATCCTTAATGGCCATGAACAAGGCCTCAAACCACCACACAGATCCTCTTTAAGTGATCTATGGACTTTAGGTGGGATACAATCACTATTCACAATTTTTGGACATCACGTATGCCACTTTGGATCTTACCCATGGTTAGGGAAAGAACATACGATACTTAGGCCTGATTTCAATCTTCTCGTTGATCTTTGCGATGTAGTCTTTGTACAACCACACAAGACACATGTAGGGGATATTTCACCTCCGTGTGGGATATTTCATGCCAATAGTACATTTTTCATAATAAGAAAGTATCGTGGGCTAATGCATGGCTAGGGGAGGAAAACAAGGAACTTTGGCATAAAATAAATATTATTGAGATCAAAGTAAGTGAACTAGGCCTTGAACAACCACATAGTTCCTTTTTTAGGGATTCTTGGCCTCTTGGGGAGATATGGGAGCCATTAGGATGTTTTTTGCACCACAAATGAAGTCCAAGGCACATTGCATACCATATTTGGGGGAGGAAAATAAGGGCCTTATGCTCTAAAAAAATATTTCTCGTGCCTAATGGAAAAGACTAAGTCCTTCTATTGGGAATGTGTGCACCATTAATATATTATGGAAAATAAAATTTTGTATCAAGAGATATACCATGGATGAGGTAGGAAAACAAGTGACCTAGGCCCTGTACAAATATTCTTTATCTCAATGGTTATGAACAAATCCTTGAAGCACCACACAGACCATCTCTAAGGGATGTTTGGTCTGTGGGTGGGATATGGACACCATTCACAGGTTTTATGCATCATAGTTGTCTCTCGAGGCCTCTAAGAAGGAACTTATAGCCATTAGGAGGATATAGGCCACACATTCATAAGTTGCATATAGTTGCATATAGTTGCATAAGTTGCATAGTTGCATAAGTTGCATACAGTGGCATAGTTGCATAAGTTGCATTGTTGCATAAAGTTGCATGTTGCATTAAGTTGTGTAAAGTTGCATAAGTTGCATTGTTGCATAAAGTTGCGTAAAGTTGCATAAAGTTGCGTAAAGTTGCGTAAGTTGCATTGTTGCATAAAGTTGCATGTTGCATAAAGTTGTGTAAAGTTGCATAAAGTTGCGTAAAGTTGCATAAGTTGCATAAGTTGCATTATTGCATAAAGTTGCATGTTTCATAAAGTTGCGTAAAGTTGCATAAGTTCCATAAAGTTGCTTAAGTTGCATAAGTTGCATGCTGCATAGTTGCATATAGTTGCATATTTGCATATAGTTTCATACGAAATTGTTGTGATATAGTTGCATATAGTTGCATAAGTTGCATTGTTGCATAAAGTTGCACATAGTTGCATATTATTAGTTTCATAAAGTTGCATATATTTGCATATAAGTTGTATAAAGTTGCATATAGTTGCATATCCCCCGACGCTCAGTGGAGAACTGGATTTGAGACATATCAAAGAGTTCAAATGGGGATCGATAGTTTGGAAATCCATGATCCTGAAATTTCACATATTTGGAAAGCGCCTTTAGTGGCGAATTTCACATATTTGGAAAGTGCCTTCTATGGAAGCACATGGTTAAGAACATGTGTTTCTTCCTAAGAGGTCACAAATTCAAATCCAAAGGGGAGTAGGGTATGTATACCTCCATACACTTTAGTGGTGAAATTTGAACAATCAACGAGGAACAATAATTGGGTTGTAGGTCTAAAGGATTGTCTCAACTATTGTGGAAATTCTAAGCACGGTTTCTCTCCAACCATCCTACATGGGAAAGACAATGCAAAAAAAATTCTTGCATGAGATCCCTCTCTCTTCCTCGGGATATGACACATATGAGACTTTTACTATACCATCATCAAGAGAAGGAGAAAAGGGAATTAGGATTTAAATGAACCTTAAGTGCTTAATGACCAAGATCAAGGCCTCCAATTAAGAATAATGGTCATAATGGCCTTAGGCCCTAAAAAATTCTTTTCATCCTTAATGGCCATGAACAAGGCCTCAAACCACCACACAGATCCTCTTTAAGTGATCTATGGACTTTAGGTGGGATACAATCACTATTCACAAGTTTTGGACATCATGTATGCCAGTTTGGATCTTACCCATGGTTAGGGAAAGAACATAAGATACTTGGGCCCAATTTCAATCTTCTCGTTGATCTTTGCGATGTAGTCTTTGTACAACCACACAAGACACTTGTAGGGGATATTTCACCTCCGTGTGGGATATTTCATGCCAATAGTACATTTTTCATAATAAGAAAGTATCACGGGCTTATGCCATGGCTAGGGGAGGAAAACAAGGAACTTTAGCATAAAATAAATATTATTGATATCAAAGTCATTGAACTAGGCCTTGAACAACCACACGGTTCCTTTTTTAAGGATTCTTGGCCTCTTGGGGATATATGGGAACCATTAGGAGGTTTTTTGCACCACAAATGAAGTCCAAGGTGCATTGAATACCATATTTGGGGGAGGAAAACAAGGGCCTTATGCTCTAAAAAAATATTTCTCGTGCCTAATGGAAAAGACTAAGTCCTTCTATTGGGAATGTGTGCACCATTAATATATTATGGAAAATAAGATTTCGTATCAAGAGATATACCATGGATGAGGTAGGAAAACAAGTGACCTAGGCCCTGTACAAATATTCTTTATGTCAATGGTTATGAAAAACTCCTTGAAGCACCACACAGACCATCCCTAAGGGATCTTTGGCCTGTGGGTGGGATATGGGCACCATTCAAAGATTTTAAGCATCATAGTTGGCTCTCAAGGCCTCTAAGAAGGAACTTAGAGCCATTAGGAGGATATAGTTGCATTCATAAGTTGCATTAGGAGGATATAGGTCACACATTCATAAGTTGCATATAGTTGCATATAGTTGCATCCTACATGGCAAAGACAATGCAAAACATTTTCTTGCATGAGACCCCTCTCTCTTCCTCAGGATATGACACGTATGAGACTTTTACTTAGACCAACCCAAAAGTCAAAGATTGATGAGAACGTTGTAAGGATACATAGGCAATAAAAGATAGTACCCCAAGGACAATGATAAGGCTAAATCAATAGAAAATCCCCTTTCCTCTTCCCCTATTGTGGTATCATAGTCCCCTTGTTTCTCCCTCAAGAAATAATTAGGGTGGATTTATATTATTTTGCGTTTCCCTTTTCACAAAACCATGAACTTCTTATAAGAAATATAACCACCACATTGTGTTAGCGACAATTCTTGTCTTGGGATCGAGAGCATCCAGGTCTGCAGGTTGCATGAAGAACGCCCAAGCATAGCACRTAAAGCCCCATTTCATGCTAAAAATCAAGTGAGCAGGCRAAATTATGTTGTCAATGGCCTAGATTCGTTCATAGGAGCAGATCGACGGTCGGYGGGAAATCGGCAGTTAGCGGAGTTGCATCGGGATTAGCACGATGGGTAGCGTCCATATACATTCATGAAGTATCTCGACTGTCCATCCAAAAGGACATGTGGTGTGCAATCATGTCATGTCGGTAGTCAAGGATTCAAGGGGTAAGAGCTCCTTKTCATTTTACATCTCGAAACCCCGAACCCCGAAATGTCGATAAGCGCCCTTCCAAGCCGAGCCCACGGTCCTAGCACCAGGTCACGATAAGCGAGCCCAAGAATGGAGGTAGCCCCCTTTTAATGACAAAGCCATCTCGGTCGTTCATCTGAAGGACACGCGACGTAGATCTGAGCCTTAGGTGGGGCCTTTCGGGATTTTCCTAGTGAAAGCGTTGAAGTCATCTTAGCCGTCCATCCATCGATGAAACTTGGGTGCGTTGGACTTGAAGGGGGCATGGATCTAGGCAGCCAGGATCTACGCGCTCAGACCTACGGTCCAGAGCGGATTCCGGAGGCCCCCCGCTATTCTACCTTTAAGCGGAGGGCAGAGGGGGGGGTCCGAAATTGAGCACGCAGCTCTCTAACGGCCAGGATCGGGGCACCTAAATCAACGACTGAGGCTTCATTCTAGACCCCCCTTTCCTTTCTGCCTTTAATCGGGGGGGGTTCCGAAATTGATGTGTTATTATTGTGGGGCCCCTTGCCTGATGTGTCACCTTTGGTATCGTCCTCCCCGTTGCCACATGTTTTCCACTTACCGCCTCCCTTTTCCATTGTCATCTATCCAACTTCCCTCTCTCCATCCACATGGCACCTCCTCAGCTCATCGTCCTCTCATCTCCTGCCATGTGTCCCTCTCATTCCCAGTCACCTCCTCCTGTACTCCCGCACTCCATGCTCCTTCCTCCTCTATCTTATTCAGACCGCGTGGCATTCCTCAGCTGATGTCACAGCTCCCATTTCTTCTTCATCACCTCCATAGTGTTCACACCTTTAACCCCCATCACACCCTCGTCCACATCCACCATAGGGATCCCTCACAGCAGTCCAGCGAAGTAGCGCCCAAAGAAGGACCGTTCGGCTGATCCAGGTGGCACCATTAGGAGACCTCCACATCCCAGAAGGCAGAGTTGACCAAGGACGTCCCTAGTCCCAAGAATGATGTTATGGCGGTTGTTGCTGGTGGTTGAGTGTCATCTCTGCCATAAAGAGGAAGGTCCGACAAAGGATTAATTGAAGTCGACTCACTTATAGAAGGACAGTCTGAAATCTGATGGCGTCTGTCATAGGCACACGATCATCCAGAGTTTGCATAGGCAGGCTGTCAGAAGCCATGCAGAGGCAATTCTTTAATGCAACGTCTCGTTTTTGTTGATGTTGTTTTTTTTTAGTATACATAGGCATTTTCACCATTTTTGTAAGGGTCGATGGTTGAGTTAGGCTCCCGCTCTAGTTAATGTATAAGGCATTTGAGACTTTTTACTTTATGGATGTCAGCCTCTTTTTCCATCTCTTTGTTTACTGTGTTAGAACAGCTCGGAATTGGAGGATCCAGTCGAGTTGCGTTGTTGTAGGATGATGTAGGTTGGATCACCGCAGCAGTCGCAGCGTTTCTAATCAGTTCTTGTGTTCTCTCAATGCTGGAATGGCTTGGAATTGGAGGATCCAGTCGAGTCACCCTTCAGCTCCTTGAAACTCTGGACCAAGGGGATCTTGGCTTCTGAGTTTTTCTTCCTCAAGCTTCCAAAGGCCGGTTTCCTGAGGCAGTCTTACTCACCCTTCTCACAAGTCTTCCATCTACCACCCCTTAATCTACTTACTGACGGAAGTTGGATCAAGACCTCCCTTGCTTTCTACATACCAGACCCTGGTTCCTGAGTCAATGCTGCTTTCCTGGGTCTATTTCCATTCGACCACCCCTAATTATAAAATCATGACATAAAAATTGATGGGCGTCGGGCTCTGCTCCTGCAAGCAATCCGGGAGTGACTTCTGACGCGAACATTTCTGGTGCCGCTACTGGGGATGAAGTTGAAGATTTTCCTAGGTAGAATGACATTGAGCCTCTGATTCTAAAGGTGCATCAGACATCAGAGCCCTTCAAGATTGCTACTGTGCACCTGGCGACTCCAAGGTTTCCACATCATTGTTTCAGCTGTGGCTACTGTTAGCACACCTGAAAGCTGACCCTAAGGAGCTTTCTCAAGAAGGTTTCAGTAGTTTCTTTCTCAACCTGAGAAGCTTCCTGGGGTAACAACAACGTTAGGATCTGGCCTTTGATGGTGAACAAGGACCAGACACATTCGAAGCTGTGCATATTTCACCTAGCGACTCCATGATTCAAGGATCGATTGGTGACTCCACTGGTTCGATATGGAGAAAATCCTTGCTCCTAGGTTTGCTCCTTTTAATTTTTCTGCTATTCCTTGTTTTCCTAATGTTGTCCCCTCTTCGAATGAATGGGGCGATTATTTGCCCATATTTGGAAAGCGTGAAGATGACAACCCTGCTCAACACCTCAGTGAGTTTCATGAACTCATGCGTCAGTGGGAGATACATCATGAGGATGTATTATTGAAAATGTTCATGTTCTCGCTAGCAAGGGATGCGCGTAAATGGTATCATTCTTTACCCCCTGCTAGCATTTCTTCACTCTCGGAGTTTCATGCAGCTTTCGTTGCCTATTACCAAGAGTTTTATCCCTCTGTGTTAGTTTGTCATAACTGTAGTGAGGGATACCACAACTCTATACCGGATGAAGCTGTTTCGGACGTAGGCTATGAGGATGATCCTGATGACCTGGATCATAGCTCTGTCCTTTCTCCTCCCCATTCATCTGCAGCAGGGGGGGTTATGAGAGTGATGAAGTTCCCAGGGAGGAGGATGGCGCTCTGAGTGAACTAGTGGTGCAGGCGATATTCCCCACTCCCCAGTGTGCAAAATTGGAATCTGAAGGCAGCAAAAATGATTTTCCAGTCTTCGAGGCAGATGATCTAAGAAGCTCTTTTGAAGAGATTATTGAAGATTTTTTGGATGCATTAGCATCTGCCCCCAATGAGCCTAATGTCTCAGATTTAAATAAAGAAGCCATTGCGGAAGAGGATCGTTATTTCTTCCTTCATGAGATTTCCCATGATGTATTTACATTTGGGATTGAAGAGAAAGATCGAGAGACCGTTCCCTTTTTACAACATGGGGGAGTGCATGAAAAAGAGGAGGAGGATTCAGAGGAACAACTGAGCGCGCATTTCATGTTCTATCCGGAGCCAATCAATGAACAACCACCGCCTGAGATCAGTGAGCCTACGTTAGTTTTCCTCCTACCTGTGCTTATCAGAGATATTCATCCACGGGTGGACAATTGTGTAGCACAGGCGGTTGTTTGTCGCCAGTTTTCTGGGATTGGCCACTCATTCTATGACCCTGTCAGCAAGTACATGGAGTGGAATTTCCCCTATGCCTTGGAGCCGCCCTATTTCATCTCAACTCCAGCCTATAAGGAGGAGTTGAAGAGTGTAACCTTTCTGCTATCACGATTACACCATCTACTGATGATCATTGACAGAAGGAAGGAACTTCTATCTAGGAAGTTGCTTGAATGGCTATGGTGGAAATATGCTTTCACCTAGCCCCATGTAAAGTGTTTTATTAGTTTAGGATTGTATATAAATAAGATCCTTTGAGCATGTATCTTTATTTTGTTGCTTTTATTTTTCAACTTGTATTTTCAACAACGAGATGTTTTGAGCCTGACTCCATAGCCCAACAGCAAGGCACTGAAGCTGCGGAATGAGTTCTTAGAGCATCACAGGGACGACTCTATCCCCCATGGAGCCTAATGTTAGCGACAATTCTTGTCTTGGGCTCGAGAGCATCCAGGTCTGCAGGTTGCATGAAGAACGCCCAAGCGTAGCACGTAAAGCCCCATTTCAGGCTAAAAATCAAGTGAGCGAGCGAAATTATGTTGTCAACGGCCCAGATTCGTCCATAGAAGCAGATCGACGGTCGGTGTGAAATCGCGGTTAGTGGAGTTGCGCCGGGATTAGCACAATGGGTAGCGTCCATATACATTCATGAAGGATCTCGACTGTCCATCAAAAAGGACATGTGGTGCGCGATCATGTCATGTCGACAGTCGAGGATTCGAGGGGTAAGAGCTCCTCGTCATTTTACATCTCGAAACCCTGAACCTCGAAATGCCGATAAGCGCCCTTCAAAGCCGATCCCATGGTCCTAGCGCCAGGTCACGATAAGCGAGCCTGGGAATGGAGGTAGCCCCCTTTTAATGACAAAGCCATCTTGGTTGTTCATCTGAAGGACATGCGACGCGGATCTGAGCCTTAGGTGGGGCCTTTCAGGATTTTCCTAGCGAAAGCATCGAAGTCATCTTAGCCGTCCATCCATCGATGAAAGTCGGGCACATTGGACTTAAAGGGGGCATGGATCTGGGCACCCAGGATCTGCATGCTTAGATCTACGGTCCGAAGCGGATTCCGGAGGCCCCCCGCCATTCTACCTTTGAGCGGAGGGGGGTGTCCGGAATTGAGCGCACATCTCTCTAATGGCTAGGATCAGGGCACCTAAATCAACGGCCGAGGCTTCATTCCGGACCCCCCTTGCTTTTCTGCCTTTAATCGGG
>JASDQU010010459.1:85856-99901 GCA_032191745.1 Picea mariana | reverse complement strand
GTGTAGTGTTCGAAGGCCCTTTTCTCCAATATGCCCCAGTCTTTGATGCCACAGCATGGTCTTCTTTTCTGGGACAGTATTGGTCTTGTCTCCTTCATTTTTCTGCTCAAGGACAACATAACTGTTACACCCATTAGTATAAGTTCTTCCCAACAACTTGTACAGAGTTCCACAACGAACTCCCCTCATCAACACCATTGCTCCTCATACCATCTTGCAAGTGTCCTTTTCAAATACAGTTTTCACTCCTACATCACCCAACTTGCTTACAGATATGAGGCTCCTGGCTAGTTTTGGAATGTGTATAACCCCAAGAAGAATTCTAATCCTTCCATCATTTAGCAACAACTTAACCCTTCCACGTCCCAAGATTTTTGTTGTCGAGTCATCTCTTAGGATTACATCACCATCATCATATTTTTCATATTCAGAGAACCACTCCCTGTGAGGAGTCATATGGTATGATGCACCTGAGTCGATCAACCATACACCATGGTTTGCATGTGTACTTGTAGATGCTAGGTAAACATCACCTCCTTCTTTAGTGGAGGTTTTCACCTCCGTGGAAGAGGTACTATCAAATCCCTTTGGTTTTTTAACCTTCTTAGACTTGCAATCTTTCTTATAATTCCCTGTTTTACCACACTTCCAGCATTTCCTCAAAGATTTTCCTGGGGACTTAGATCTACCTGTAGATTTAGATCTCCATCCTGAAGGCTTACCAGGGTTCGTGTCTTGGGTACACCCTCTTACAAATAAAACATCTGTGTTGTGACCATCCATGCTTTTTCGCCTCATCTCTTCAGATAACAAGGATGCAACTACATCCTCATACTTCAATGTAGATTGAGTGGTACTACCTATTGCTACAACCATATTATCCCAAGAGTCTGGCAAAGAACATAACAAAGTAATACACTTATCTTCTTCTGCAATTTTAATATTAACATATCCAAGTTGACTTACCAGAGTATTAAAGGAATTTAGATGTTCTATCACAGAATCTCCATCTTCCATCCTAAGATGATACAACTTATTTCGAAGAAACAACTTGTTTACCAGGGACTTTGATTGATACAAATTCCCTAACTTATCCCATAGTTCCTTGGCTGTAGATTCTCCTGAGACATTCAACAACACCGAATCTGCCAGGCAGAGCCGAATGGTACTCCTTGCTCTTCTGTCCAACTTGTCCCAATCTTCCTTCGACATACCAATAACTGGTGTACTAGTAGTTTGTGTACTGGTAGGTTGTGTACCAGTAGCCTGTGTGCTTGTAGATGGTGTACCAGTAGGCTGTGTACCAGGATCCACAGCGATCCATTGTTCTTTGTCTACAAGAAGGTCCTCCATCTTGAGCTTCCATAGCTCAAAGTTTTTACCGTTGAACTTCTCTATCTCGATTCTAGATGGGCTCGCCATTCCTCTTACTTTACTCGAATCTCCACTGCAAAATATCCCACTAAACCCAGGTTTATCACAGACCCAAGATAGACTTGATCTATCAAGACCGAGCCAAACCCTCAACAACAAAGGCGTCCCTCTGAAGCCAAAAACGTGCTCTGATACCACATGTAAGTTTTAAACCTGTGAAGTAAAGCAATGCATATAGATTCTTAAGCAATACAGAAATTAATCAATGGCTCATACACAGAGTACACAGAGATTTTATACCGGAAACCCTCAATCGGGAAAACCTTTATTATTTTCATTATATCGAATTTCACCATTCACCATACAATATATACAATGTTTTTAGGTATTTCGTAGATACCAAAACCCTAATCCCTTAATCCGGGATTAATTTACAAGTCAGACGCAGTTGTCGTATCTGACGCACCCACACACACACACATGCAAAGAATATAGCACATACCCAACAGNGCATATAGATTCTTAAGCAATACAGAAATTAATCAATGGCTCATACACAGAGTACACAGAGATTTTATACCGGAAACCCTCAATCGGGAAAACCTTTATTATTTTCATTATATCGAATTTCACCATTCACCATACAATATATACAATGTTTTTAGGTATTCCGTAGATACCAAAACCCTAATCCCTTAATCCGGGATTAATTTACAAGTCAGACGCAGTTGTCGTATCTGACGCACCCACACACACACACATGCAAAGAATATAGCACATACCCAACAGTCTTTAGTAGCAACTTTTGATTTAGATATAGCACATATGGATGCGAAAACAACATTGTTGCATGGTGAATTGGAATAGGAGATATATATGAAAAAACTAGAGAACTACATTGAGAAAGGTGGAGATTCATTGGTTTGAAAATTAAAAAAATATTTTTATCCTATCAAACAGTGACCCAAAATGTGGTACCATAATTTTGATTATTTTATGTTGAGTTTGGGATTTTTAAGATCCAAAACAGATCATTGTGTATTACAAACAGGATGATGGTCATTTCCTTGTTATTACCTTGTACATAAATGATACATTATTTTTTGGTAGCACTAAAGATGTGATTAGTAATTAAACATCTCAATGTTCAACATAGTTTCACATGGACTTGGGGCTGCAAAGTATATATTAGGAATGGATATTATGAGAGAGAGAGAGAGAGAGAGAGAGAGAGAGAGAATCGAAAGCTTTGTTTGGGACAAAGTAAGTATGTGAACTATGTCTTGCAATTTTTTCACATGGCAACTTGCAAAAAATTGAGTGTTCTTATGTCTGTGGGGAATAATTTTGTACTGGAGCAATGCCCAACACCCAGAAAGATGGAGGATATGGGTCTTTTTCCTTATGCTAATGTAGTTGATAGTTTGACGTATGTTGCGGTTTGTACCAAACTAGACATTGTCCAAGTAATGGGAGTCTTGAGTCAATTCTTGATTAATATTGAACATGAACATTGGATTGCAATGAAGAGGATCTTCAAGGATTTGTGAGATAGTTTTAAGTATTTCATTTGTGGATCGACACTCAGTGGATATATAGGGTTATGTGGATTCTTATTGAGCAAGTGAAGTAGATTGGAGATCTACCAATGGATATGTCTTTTGACTATTTGATGAAGTGGGGAGTTATATGAGAAAGTGGTAGGTTGTGGTCGATTTGTTCACAAGGAACACAAAGTATATGGAAATGACTAATGCATGTAAGGAGGCTATTTTTCTTATAAAACTTTATTCAAATGTGGGAATAAGTTAGAGAGATATTACAATGTTGTATAACAGTAATAGTGTTATCTATGTGGAAAATAACCTAACCTTTCATGCGAAGACCAAGTATATTCGAATCCAATATCATTTTTTTTAGACATGGTATAAGATGGAAATGTAACACTAGAGAAAATTGACACTTTGCATAATGTTGCATATGCATTGATGAATCCAATGACCATGAATAAATTAGGTGGTGTTGTGAGTCTATGTGCCTTATGTCCCCTACAATATAGTTCATAGTTTGATGCATTCTCCCTTGTGCTCGTGCAAGATATATGACAAGTGGGAGAATGTTGGCACCAATGTGTTATACACCTTGCATGTGTTACATGCATGGTAGGAAGGGTAAGTACATGTGTCACTGGTAGTGAAAATGATAAGTAACTTGCATGGGTTACATGCATGGGAGGGAGAGCATATGCATACATTGATGAGTGGAAAAATTTGTGTATGGAAATAATATCAAAATGGATATGGATGCCTAAAATGGATAACAATTTCTAGATGTGATTTTAGAAATCATACATAGTTTATGGTTTTTTTATTGCCTATATATTGAGCACTTGGGTTGGAAGTATTGTATGAGTTTATGAAGGGTATTGTTATGCTGCCAAAATTCGTCCAAAAACTCTATGTTGTTGATTACTCATGTTAAGCGCATAGCTCTATAAATTGATTATATATAACATGTTGAATAATACATTGAGCTTTCCTTGGAGTGCGAGGTTTTTTTCTCAAAAGGATTTTCCCGAAAGATTAATTGTGTAATAGTTGTATTTCTTTGTGTTATTTATTTTCCATAATTTTTTATTCACATTTTTTACACATCCCTATTTCATTAATTATAGTAGGAAGTATATTTTGCACCATTGATTCCTTTCAACTTGCACATTAGTACTCAGCCCACACTTTGTAACTTTGCGAAAGTCCTATCCAATCAAGTTACCCCTTACATGCATTCAATGATTGCTTTAATGAATCAATGGAGATGGTAGTCTCCATTAAATCACATGGATAAAGGAGAATAACTCTAACTCTGACATTTGACAATATAGGATTCACTATCCAATATAACCCCTTTCATCTTCCTCTTTGGTGGAATCAAAACCCCTCTTGTTCGTGTGATTTTTGTTGATGTTTTGTAGCTTTGGAAAAATATTCTCACATGGCCTAGGTATCAAGCATGTCGGAATCATCGTTGGCACCATATTATCCCTTTCGTTTGGTGAAAACCACCTTGTATTTTGATTTGGGAGCTTGGTGATGGGATTTGTGGGTTTGTCTTGGGTCTTAACACCCACATAGAAGGTCTAATTTGTTGTTGACTTGTGGAGGGGTTTATATGGTACCCCTAAGACTAGTATAAAAGGAGATAAGATGAATGTGAGACATTCATAATTGTGTGGAATCTTGTTTATTTTAGTCTTGTTGTTTGGTGACCTCGGTCCAGCCATGGAGGAGGCTAAAAGGCCTTAGTTTTGTTTTCTTATTTCTTTTTTTGGGCAGGTTATGTCTTAGAGAAGGGTTGGCCATCAAGGGAAGGCAATCCATGTCAGCCATTTTCTTGTTTGGAGGTTGAAACAACAAGGAGAGGAGGTTCATGGGCCTTTCTGGAATAAGACAAAGGTTCGACTTGCCAACAAAAGGTAATCGTAGGCCTAGAATAGGCTCAACTTGCCAAGGAAGGGGGGGCATAAGTCTTGGGGAAGCTCGACTAGCACGGGAGGGTGATAATTGGTCTTTAGGGTAGCAGTTAGGGGTTGTTACAAGTCTGTGCAGGAAACAAACAAGGATTGTTACAGGTATCTTTGTGACAACAGACTACAATAGATTCTGAGGTAGGACAACAAGTTGTTTTGAGGTTTTTTATAGGGGTAACAACAACATATTTGAGTGTTGGACATGGCATTGGAATTGATGTCAAAAGGTGTTAATATGCTTAATGTTGAACATGATGTTTATGGATTTGGCATGAATTTCAAAAGAGGGATAGTATTGAGAAAAAAGGTTAGTATGTCCATTGATGTCAAAAAAAGGGGCCAATATGGTCTTGAAAAAACCCATGCATTGTCAAAATATTATGCATGAATTGGTAACACTTGGGCATGAATTAATAAAACATAACCACTATGGAAAATTAACTTCATATGCATAAGAAGATTAATGTTGGGTATGAATCTACAGTAATACAATTAATGTGCAAAGGAATTTACCTTCTAAACTTGGATACAATATACACACAACAAAAATTAACTCCAAACTGAGGAAAACAATGAATAATGCCAACCAGAGATAGAATTATAATAAGGGTGACTCATCGAAAAATATGTCCAAACATGGAAAACACAAGAATTGTAAAAATCCTTCACCATTGTTCCCATAAACATATCAAATACAAGGGTTATTGGATTGTGGAAGACAAACCAAAACCATCAGATTTTTGTCAAAATTCCATTCAATCTGGTAATTAAAACTAAATCGTTTATCTGGAGAAATCCCAAATCAACAGCTCCAAGTCTAAATTCGCATTTCAAAATGCGTAAGAGTTATTAAAGGAGGGCGTACCCGAAAGTTACAATATGTTAAAATTAACTTTCCACAAGTCAGCATGATATATTATCACATTTTGACTTAATGTTATTTACTGTACATGTTACAAATGTGAAAAACTTTTGGATCATCCACTCAACACAAGATTAAATTTGGTCTGTTGATTTGGTTAAATGTCCAAATACGCTTTCTTTTCATTTGCACTCGATCACAAGCTCAAGTCATATGGGAAAATTTGAAGCTGCATTGGGGGATAACTAGGATAACACCTGGTTATATTGTGTGGTCACTTGGGGAATAAAGAATTACCCTAGGGAGAAAGTATAAACCAAGCCTTGCACCATGTTTCTTTAGCATATGGTCATTTGGTGAAATGAAAAAGGTATTTCCAGGCCAAAGTAACAAGTCAAGTGCCCTGTTTGGTTAGTTGATGGTCACAATATATTGGTCCTATGGGAAAAGAGGGCACCTATCCTCTAATTAGTTACAGGAAATGCACCAGAGAAGCAGTAAAAGATTGAATCTGATCCTATGAAAAACCAAGGATGCATTGAAAGGCCTTTATGAAGATTTTATAAATTAAATAAAAGAAGAACTTTATTATTATGAAAAGGCACTTGAAGAACCTTATTAATTAAACTTTCAGAGTTCAAATTTAGATAACTTCTCAGGGTTAGGATCTATTTGAGAACAGTTACAGTAATAGAAAATAGAGTTGAGCACCCATCCATTCCATTGCAACTACAAGGTTTTTGGAAAGTGAAGGGATAAATGTTGAACAAAATTACAATAGATTTGAATCCTTTTAAATTAAAACAAACTTTTAAATAATGAAAAAATATCAACATTGTTGTTAAAATAAATGAAGAGGTGCAATGGTTCATTATTAAAAAAACACAATGGTTCAATATCATACATGTTGGAAGACTATATAAACAAAAAATTTGGTGAAGAGAAGATGTCTCTGTGAGCTAATTTAGAAGACCAAAAACAAAAGAAGAGTCCAAGGAAGTATATGAAACCTGAAACATACACATGAAGTGAAGGTGGAAGGGAGGAGAAAGGGAGGATTCGAGTCCTCTATAGGTTGAATCCTGAAACAGGGAGTTGCAGCTTCCTCAAGTTGGTTCTTGAAAACAAATGATTGGAGTCCTCTACAGGTTGGAGCCTAATCTACATGGAGTTGGTGCTTCCTCAAGTTGGTGCTTGGAAAACAAGGGATTGGTGTCTCCTTGAGTTGGTGCTCAAAAGAAGAGAGATTGGAGTCTCCTACAAACTGCAACTTGTAAATGAAATACAATTTTTATTATTGTTACATTTAAAAATCAAAGTTCTTTACATTCTTGTTGATAAATTGTTATGGATCATAAATTAATAATTAAAGAATTAATTTAATTTGAGAAAAAAAACAAAAAACAATACAGATTCACCCCCCCCCTCTCAGTATTGAACAACATTCTGACAATTGGTATCAGAGTAGGTTCCTTCACCGCATTCTAACCACTTAAAGGCATATTCTGAGAAATCTAATGGATCAACAAGAAGGAATGTCCTCCAACAGAGCACCATTGTTCAAAGGAAATGATTATGCATTTTGGAGTATAAGAATGAAAATTTATTTGAAAGTTCTTGGATGTGATGTTTGGAATCTGTAGTAAATGATTACACCACACCAACCAATGCACCTTCAGATGTTTCTGCAGAGAAACTATGCAATGATAATTCAAGGGTTGTTAATGAAATTCTAGGTGGATTAGCAAACCCATATTTGTAAAAGTGATGCATTGTAAATTACCAAAAGAAATTTGGGACAATTTTTAAATCATCTATGAAGGATATGGAAAAGTTAAGGAAGAAAAAATTCAAACATACAGAGGGCATTTTGAGAGTTTAAATATGAAAGAGGAAGAAAAAATTGCAGAATATTTTCAAAGAGTGGATGAAATAGTCAATTCAATCAGAGCATTGGGAAAAGAATTAAAAGACAAAATTATTGTCCAAAAGGTGTTGAGATCATTACCAATGAGATATAATGCCAAGGTATCTACCTTGGAAGATCGAGAATACCTTGACAAACTTACAATGGATGAACTTCATGGGATTCTTATAGTGTATGAAATGAGAATTGGGCAAGAAAAGTCATCAAAAGGGGAAGCATCCTTCAAAGCATCAAAATAAAAAAACAACCATGAGCATGTGCCAAATGAAAATCACTCAGACATATTAGATGAATAAGAGGCCAATTTTATAAGGAAACTCCAGAAAGGGTCTGGGAAATATAAAGGGAAGTTACCCTTCAAGTGATTCAACTGTGCAAAGTTGGGCATTTTTCCTCCAAATGTCCCTATCCCAAACAGGTGGATAGTGATGATGAATATATGTATAACCATAAATAACTTAAGAAGAGAAAAAGTGGAAACAAGAAGAAATTCTACAAGAAAAGGAAATATGTCTACTGCAAAGAAGACAATAGTTCATCTTACATGAGTGAAGATGACAACAAAAACTTTTATTTATGGACATAGAAACTCAAAATAATGATGTTGACGATAATAAAGAAAACTTTGAAGTTGAAGGAGAAGTATACCTTCAAGGAGAACTTATTAGTGCTCTTGAAGAACTGAGAAAATATAAAAAGAAGAACAAATCATTAAGAGAACAAATATTAAAATATGAAGGAAAACAAAATTTAAGAGAAAAATAAGTTTCAATAACCATCAAGGAATTAGAACAAACCATTATTGACTTAAATAATCCACTCCAAGAAGCCAAAATAATTGAAGAGGTCATAAGTAAACAACTCAATGAAAAGCAACTATACTGTGAACAACTAGAGGATGAAATTAATTTTCTAAAAAGAGAACTTGAGAAAAGAAACAACCAATGAAGATTTGAAAACAATTCAAGAATCTTGGATGATATTCTTAGCAGTCAAACATCATCAGGAAACAAGTCAGTGTATAAATTTAATGACAAAATCAGCATGCACAAATTCTGTCATACACTTAGAAACCTAGAGATAACTGTCATCTATGAACTCTAAGATGCATTAAACCCACATTCAGAAAATATTATGAGCAAAAATACACATTGCTAAGAACTTTGCAGCAGAATAAACACAATGAACAACAATTACACATCCATGTAATACTCATAAATTTATTCAATTAGTCAGGGAAAACCCAAATGTGGAGAAACCGAAAGAGAGAGACAGATTTTATTAGCTTCAAGAAAGTATATCAGCAGCAACATTACAATTTCCAACAAGAGAATACCTCTAACAACACCCAACAATCCCACAATAATATCCCTAAAAAGTTGTGCCAAATCTGTATTGTTGTACGGCCCTCCTTTGTTGGACAACACCTCGAAAAATTTGCCAAACAGAAGTTGTACAACCTGCTCCTGTACGGCTCTGCTGTAGCAATAAACACTCCAAAACGACCTTGAAATTTGTGCCCACAATCTACCTCAAAATTTGTGCCCTCTTCCTTGTTGTACGAACTGTATAGATCCATACAGTATGGCCTCCCTAACAATAATAAATTTCAGCCACTTCTAAACATAAAATTTCCTTGGGAAATGTGCCCATCTTTCTGCCCTTTCCTCTCCTCCTCAAAGATCTCTCGTAAATCTCTCAATATCCTCTTCCCATTGTGTCTTGCACACTACCCAATGCATTCTCTTATAATTTGAAAATGACCTTTCACCTTCCAAGTGTCATTTCACCTTCCCCATCCCTAAATCTAAAGGCCAATATCTAATCTTTCCTTTACATGATCAAGGGACATGATTCATTCCCTCCAAAATAAATCACTTAAAATATTAAAGTACAATTTCACTTTATAACATAAGTGCACTTTATGAAATAAAATCACTTTAATATTAGAAGGTACACTTTATTAAAAAGTCACTTACATAAAAGAACCACTTTATTACAACTTTATAAAAATCCATTACAAAGTCAAGTATCTAGTAGTGAAAATATAAGGTTACTTCTGCATACAAGAAAAAACATGTGGAGTACTTCCCGAGCTATAAACGTTAACACTCCCTCTTAGTGAGTGATGTACTTGCTACCATCACCGTCATTTGGTCCCATCACACTGTTTGTAGTAGGAGTTCTGATCTAGGTGGATATCAGTGGCCACCCACCTTTTCCAACTGGCTCAAAACAGTTTTCTGGCATTTTTGGTATTTTACTATTTTAGCATTTTTCACTTCTAGAGCCGTTTTGAGGCCCTAAATGATGTTTTTTGCCCAAAATGATGGAGAATTTTTCCCACATCCTTCAACGCATACTGATAGCAACAGACCCATCTTCATCAAGCGACCACTTTGAAAGAACCTCGCCTTTCAAGGTACAAGTTAATTTTGATATTCTTGTATTTGAAGGACAGATAGATGCAGAAGCCCTAGACAAATGGTTAAATCTGCTAGAAGGTTATTTCTTTGTTCACAATTTTTCCGACAAAGAAAAGATCACCTTCGCACTCCTTAAATCTCTCCCTCATGTCAAACATTGGTGGGAAACTTACTAGGAGCAAAGTTCCACAGAGGAGTCTGGAATATATGGGGTCAAGCCTAATTGAGATTTGTTTGTGGATGCAGTAAAGGAACAGTATTACCATGTTGGCAATTATGAGGACCAGTACATGAGATGGACCACACTGTGGCAAGAGAGGAGCCAAGTAGTTTTGGAGTTCACCAATAACTTCCATATCTTGTGCACCATGTTGGGTATCAAAGACTCCGAGCGACATTTGGTTCTGAAATATCATGGGGATCTACACAGATACATCCAAACTGAAATGGATTTTATGGACATCTCATCACTCAGTTTTGCTTATCAATATGTTGTTAAAATCGAGTAGAAGTTTAAGCACCAAAAAAAACGGGAGTTCGGATATGCAAATCTGCAACAACCAAAGTATGAGAAAGACGACCCTAACAAACAACTTCCTTAAAACTAGTCTAAACCACAGGAAAAGAAGGGTCACAGAAAGACGAAGAAGGACACCGGAAAATGGTGTGATTTCCACAAAATCCCCTGGAACAACACCGATGAATGTTGCTCAAAACAGTCATTGGTGGCCAAGATCAAAGACAAGGAGCCGAACCCTGATTCTGAAAATACTGGTAAAAGACAGATCATTGACGCAGGCCCCACTGCTATTGTCGTGACCGCATCAATTCAACCAAAAGAACCAACAGATCCTGAAGAGGGGGAGAGCCTTTTTCATTCACAAATGTGGGTGAAGGGGACCCCGCTGCATTTTATTGTTGATAGCGGAAGCCAGAATAACCTCATCTCAGCAAAGGTTGTCAAACAGTTGGGATTGTTGACAACACCACACCCGCAACCATAAAACATTAGGTCGTTTCTCCAAGGACAAGATCTTTGTGTTAGCTAGCAGTGTCGAATGTCATATGACATCCATCCCTTCAAGGATGAGGTATTATTTGATGCTTCCCCACTGGATGTCTATGATGTTCTCTTGGGCCAACCATATATGTGGAAGTGTCATGCTATTTATGAGTCTTGACCCCGTAGTGTCATAGTTACTTTGGGGGGTCATCTCTACAGAATACCAGAGGTAGTTCTAACTATTTTTCCACCTAAACAGTGTCGCAAGGTAGTGTCTCATACTGCAAAATTCAGCTTCTTCACAATTTGTTCAAAAGGGGAACATAAGGACACTGCAACCACTACAGCCTCGCCCCAAGCACCTTCTATCCAACAGAAGCAAGTCGACAAGGTTGCAATAAAGCGCAAAGATTCCTTCTGCACATTGTCCTCTCATGTAGCTTGACTTGTTGAACAACCTCAGCCTCAATAGGTTCGTGATGGACTTCCACAAACTAAGCAGCGCAACGTCTCTAGCAAGGCAAGCAACTCACCAAAATGCAGATTCAGCAAACGCTTTTCCCTCTCCCCTGGGAACTCAACGCAATGGAGACCATTTCTTCCTAAGGAGGGAGGATTGATCCAGGAGGATATCCTTGGCCACCCACCTTTTCCAATTGGCTCAAAACAGTTTTCTGGCAATTTTAGTAATTCACTACTTTTAGCAATTTTCACTTCCGGAGCCGTTTTGAGGCCCTAAACGATGTTTTTTGGGAATATAGGTTTTCAATATGGAAGTTCCTTCTATATTGTGCCTAAAATTAATCTCTTCTATGATACCTTTCCAACGGGATATCATATGCCTAAAGCATAGATCGTATGCAAAAGTTATGACCCTGAGAAGTTGATGTACTAACTTACCCAAACGGGGCCCACATGACTTTTGGCGCTTCATCTCCTAGGGTTAGGTTTTTGGATGTCTAGGGTTTTTTTCATTCCTTTTTATTGTAAAAATTCCTTCAGAGCCTCATTGTAATCATCTTCTTGTGAATGTGAGTAGCCGTCACATCTCTTCTCAAAGATAAGCCGCCACCATTCTAGCGAGTATTTCACTCTGTATTTTTACAGTCTCTATACATTTATTTCATTAATAGAAATCATGTATTACTTTATATATGTGTTTATGGTTGCATCTCTGATACATTTATGTTATATTATTGAATATCTATGATATCTCTGTGGATTTCTATATTATATCTCTGCTCTCATTTCGTGCCGAAAATAATCTGGATCAAGCTCCCTATGAACCTGGAACCAACCTCAACACCTGCACAGAACTTGAACAAGAAAACCTCCTCCTAGAAACTAATTTGAACCCTGAGCTCCTAGGAGAATCCACTCCACCCTCAGCATTTGTTTGATCACACTAGCTAAGCCTCTTGTCGGTGCTCAGAAGAGACTCCCTCTCTTCTCTCGAGCCCACTGAAGTCTTAGGATCCTCCTGCTCCTCGTCTGACATTGAATCATAACCTGAAGGTTGTCCTCGCAAAATGTACACCTTGTCCACCCGATCACCAATTCGTTGTGGTTCGACCGGATCCACTCCCTCCCTGTAGATAAATGCATGTCCCCTCTTGAAAAATGTACAATATCCAACATCCTCCAAGGCTAAGACTAAGAGAAATTTAACCCTCAACCCTGGAAGCAAAGAGAACTCCATCAACCTTTAGAATCCCTCCATACTCGAGTCGGAATATAACCCTTCCAACTACACCTACATTTCATGTCATACCTCCTTCACTCTTCACCAGTCAATCAGGCCCTGTCTCTATGATAATAAGGGATACTCTTCAGATTTTCGCCATGTGACAAGAGGCTCCATTGTCAACAATCCATCTATTATCACCCCCAAATCCTCCACTATCGACATTGGATACTAGAGTAACCAAAGAAAATTCCTTATCAAACTTGGATGAAAAGTCCTCCATAGTTGTTGTAGCAGTTGTATCAAGCCCCTCCTATTCCTTATTCTTCTTCTTCCTCTCAGGAAATTGAGAAGCAAGGTGCTCCAATTGGTTACAATAGTAACATATGACTTTACTCAAGTCCCTCTCGGAATTTCCTTTCTTCTTCCCATTTCCCTTTGCAACAAGAGAAGCATTCTCTTCAGCAGCTCCATCCCCCTTATGTCCATTTCTTTGAGATCCTTCCTGGATCTCCTCCTGAGTGAAATCATCCCACAGTCTGCTCCAATATGGAATATTCTCATGACCCACCACATACTTCACGAAGACTTCCCATTCCTTGGTTAAGCCTCTCAAGGCTATCCTCACCAAATATGAATCTGATATGACCTCACCAACTGCAGCCAACTCATCTTTCACTTGAGCTACCCGGGTAAGATAAAAAGACACACTCTCCCCCTTACCCATATTAGTATCATGCAGTTTATCCTTCAAGGCCATCTTATGGTTTTCATTATTCGCCTCGTACAATTTTTTAAGTGCATCCCACATCTCTTTGGTTGTCTTCTTCTCAGCCAAATGAGCGATAAGGTGGTCCTTCACCCCAAGAATAATCCTCTGAGCTTTGGTCTCCTTTACCTCATGTAAATACAAATCTATAGGTTCCACTGATGGAACAACAACTATGGTACTAACAAAGCTCCAAATATTTATCTCCCTGAGAATAGTCAACATTATGACTTTCCATTGAAAATAGTTGGAAATCCCATCCAATCGGTCCTCATACTTGATGCAAACAACCATATCCTTGTCAATTGTTCAATGGAAAACAACCAATCAAGTTCCCCCCCTTCAAATCTTTCCCAAAAATAACATTGTTGATTGTCACTCAGAGCCCGAGCTATGATACTTGGTGCAGACGCAGACCCACTCGGACCTCCAGTCGACATCCGCTTCACAGGATCGTTCTTTATTTCTACTGAG
>JASDQU010010459.1:53641-70207 GCA_032191745.1 Picea mariana | reverse complement strand
CAGTGTTAAACAACATTCTGACAATTGGTATCAGAGTAGGTTCCTTCACCGCATTCTAACCACTTAAAGGCATATTCTGAGAAATCTAATGGATCAACAAGAAGGAATGTCCTCCAACAGAGCACCATTGTTCAAAGGAAATGATTATGCATTTTGGAGTATAAGAATGAAAAGTTATTTGAAATTTCTTGGATGTGATGTTTGGAATCTGTAGTAAATGATTACACCACACCAACTAATGCACCTTCAGATGTTTCTACAAAGAAACTATGCAATGATAATTCAAGGGTTGTTAATGAAATTCTAGGTGGATTAGCAAACCCATATTTGTAAAAGTGATGCATTGTAAATTAACAAAAGAAATTTGGGACAAACTTTAAATCATCTATGAAGGAGATGGAAAAGTTAAGCAAGAAAAAATTCAAACATACATAGGGCATTTTGAGAGTTTAAATATGAAAGAGGAAGAAAAAATTGTAGAATATTTTCAAAGAGTGGATGAAATAGTCAATTCAATCAGAGCATTGGGAGAAGAATTAAAAGACAAAATTATTGTCCAAAAGGTGTTGAGATCATTACCAATGAGATATGATTCCAAGGTATCTACCGTGGAAGATCAAGAATACCTTGACAAACTTACAATGGATGAACTTCATGGGATTCTTATAGTGTATGAAATGAGAATTGGGCAAGAAAAGTCATCAAAAAGGGAAGCATCCTTCAAAGCATCAAAATAAACAAACAACCATGAGCATGTGCCAAATGAAAATCACTCAAACATATTAGATGAATAAGAGGCCAATTTTATAAGGAAACTCCAAAAAGGGTCTGGGAAATATAAAGGGAAGTTACCCTTCAAGTGATTCAACTGTGGCAAAGTTGGGCATTTTTCCTCCAAATGTCCCTATCCCAAACAGGTGGATAGTGATGATGAAGATATGTATAACCATAAATAACTTAAGAAGAGAAAAAGTGGAAACAAGAAGAAATTCTACAAGAAAAGGAAATATGTCTACTGCAAAGAAGACAATAGTTCATCTGACGTGAGTGAAGATGACAACAAAAAACTTTTATTTATGGGCATAGAAACTCAAAATAATGATGTTGACGATAATAAAGAAAACTTTGAAGTTGGAGGAGAAGTATACCTTCAAGGAGAACTTATTAGTGCTCTTGAAGAACTGAGAAAATATAAAAAGAAGAACAAATCATCAAGAGAACAACTATTAAAATATGAAGGAAAACAAAATTCAAGAGAAAAAGAAGTTTCAATAACCATCAAGGAATTAGAACAAACCATTATTGACTTAAATAATCCACTCCAAGAAGCCAAAATAATTGAAGAGGTCATAAGTAAACAACTCAATGACAAGCAACTATAATGTGAACAGCTAGAGGATGAAATTATTTTTCTAAAAAGAGAACCTGAGAAAAGAAACAACCAATCAAGATTTGAAAACAATTCAAGAATCTTGGATGATATTCTTAGCAGTCAAACATCATCAGGAAATAAGTCAGTGTATAAATTTAATGACAAAATCAGCGTGCACAAATTCTATCATACACTTAGAAACCTAGAGATAACTGTCATCTATGAACTCTAAGATGCATTAAACCCACATCCAGAAAATATTATGAGCAAAAATACACATTGCTAAGCACTTTTGCAGCGGAATAAACACAATGAACAACAATTGCACATCCATGTAATACTCAGAAATTTAGGCAATTAGTCAGGGAAAACCCAAATGTGGAGAAACCCAAAATGAGAGAGAGAGAGAGAGAGATTTTATTAGCTTCAAGAAAGTATATCAGCAACAACATTACAATTTCCAACAAGAGAATACCTCTAACAGCACCCAACAATCCCACAATAATCTTCCTAAAAAGTTGTACCAAATCTGTATTGTTGTACGACCCTCCTTTGTTGGACAACACCTTGAAAAATGTGTCAAATAGAAATTGTACAGTCTGCTCCTATACGGCCCTGCTGTAGCAATAAACACTCCAAAACAACCTTGAAATTTGTGCCCACAATCTGCCTCAAAATTTGTGCCCTCTTCCTTGTTGTACGGACTGTACAGATCTGTACAGTACGGCCTTCCTAACAATAATAAATTCCAGGCACTTCTAAACAGAAATTTTCCTTGGGAAATGTGCCCAATCTCTCTTGGGAAATGTGCCCATCTTTCTGCCCTTTCCTCTCCTCCTCAAAGACATCTCGTAAATATCTCAATATCCTCTTCCCATTGTGTCTTGCACACTACCCAATGCATTCTCTTATAATTTGAAAATGACCGTTCACCTTCCAAGTGTCATTTCACCTTCCCCATCACTAAATCCAAAGGCCAATATCTAATCTTTCCTTTACATGATCAAGGGACATGATTCATTCCCTCCAAAATAAGTCACTTAAAATATTAAAATACAATTTCACTTTATAACATAAGTGCACTTTATGAAATAAAATCACTTTAATATTAGAAGGTACACTTTATTAAAAAGTCACTTGCATAAAAGAACCACTTTATTACAACTTTATAAAAATCCATTACAAAGTCAAGTATCTAGTAGTGAAAATATAAGGTTACTTCTACATACAAGAAAAAACATGTGGAGTACTTCCCGAGCTATAAACGTTAACACTCCCTCTTAGTGAGGGATGTACTCACTACCATCACAATCATTTGGTCCCATCACATTGTTTGTAGTAGGAGCTCTGATCCAGGTGGATATCGGTGGCCACCCACCTTTTCCAACTGGCTCAAAATAGTTTTCTGGAATTTTTGGTAATTTACTATTTTAGCATTTTTCACTTCTGGAGCCATTTTGAGGCCCTAAACGATGTTTTTTGCCCAAAATGATGGAGAATTTTTCCCACATCCTTCAATGCATATCGATAGCAATAGGCCCATCTTCATCAAGAGACCACTTTGAAAGAACCTTGCCTTTCAAGGTACGAGTTAATTTTGATATTCCTGTATTTGAAGGACAAATAGATGCAGAAGCCCTAGACAAATGGTTAAATCTACTAGAAGGTTATTTCTCTATTCACAATTTTTTCGACAGAGAAAAGATCACATTCGCACTCCTTAAAGCTCTTCCTCGTGTCAAACATTGGTGGGAAACTTACTGGGATCAAAGTTCCACAGAGGAGTCTGGAATATATGGGGTCAATCCCACTTGAGATTTTTTTGTGGATGTAGTAAAGGAACAGTATTACCATGTTGGCAACTATGAGGACCAATACATGAGATGGACCACACTACGGCAAGAGAGGGGCCAAGTAGTTCTGGAGTTCACCAATAACTTCCATATCTTACACACCATGTTGGGTATCAAAGACTCCGAGCGACATTTGGTTCTGAAATATCGTGGGGCTCTACACAGATACATCCAAACTGAAATGGATTTTATGGACATCTCATCACTCATTTTTGCTTATCGATATGTTGTGAAAATCGAGCAGACGTTTAAGCACCAAAACAAACGGGAGTTCGGATATGCAAATCTGCAACAACCAAAGTATGAGAAAGACAACCCTAACAAACAGCTTCCTGAAAACCAGTCTAAACCATAGGAAAAGAAGGGTCACAGAAAGACAAAGAAGGACACCTGAAAATGATGTGATTTCCACAAAATCCCCTGGAACAACACCGATGAATGTCACTCAAAACAGTCATTGGTGGCCAAGATCAAAGATAAGGAGCTGAACCCTGATTCAAAATCTGATTCTAAAAATACTGGTAAGAGACAGATCATCGACACAGGCCCCATTGTTATTGTCATGACTACATCAATTCAACCAGAAGAACCAACAGATCCTGAAGAGGGGGAGCACCTTTTTCATTCACAGATGTGGGTGAAGGGGACCCTGCTACATTTTATTGTTGATAGTGGAATCCAGAAGAACCTCATCTCAGCAGAGGTNCAACACCACACCTGCAACCATAAAACATTGGGTCGCTTCGCCAAGGACAAGATCTTCGTGTTAGCCAGTAGTGTCGATTGTCATACGACATCCAGCCCTTCAAGGATGAGGTATTATTTGATTCTACCCCACTGGATGTCTGTGATGTTCTCTTGGGCCAACCATATATGTGTAAGTGTCATTCTATTTATGAGTCTTGACCCCGTAGTGTCATAGTTACTTTGGGGGGTCATCTCTACAGAATACCAGAGGTAGTTCCGACTATTGTTCCACCTAAACAATGTCGCAAGGTAGTATCTCATACTGCAAAATTCAGCTTCTTCACAATTTTTTCAAAAGGGGAACAGAAGGACACTGCAACCACTACAGCCTCGCCCCAAGCACCTTCTATCCAACAGAAGCAGGTCGACAAGATTGCAACAAAGTGCAAAGATTCCTTCTACACATTGTCCTCTCATGTAGCTCGACTTGTTGAAAAACCTCAGCCTCAACAGGTTCGTGACAGACTTCCACAAACTGAGTAGCGCAACATCTCCAGCAAGGCAAGCAACTCACCAAAATGCAGATTCAGCAAACGCTTTTCCCTCTCCCCTGGGAACTCAACGCAATGGAGACCATTGCTTCCTAAGGAGGGAGGATTGATCCAGGTGGATATCGGTGGCCACCCACCTTTTCCAATTGGCTCAAAACAGTTTTCTAGCAATTTTAGTAATTCACTATTTTTAGC
Organism: Picea mariana; assembly: GCA_032191745.1. Taxonomy (NCBI): domain Eukaryota; kingdom Viridiplantae; phylum Streptophyta; class Pinopsida; order Pinales; family Pinaceae; genus Picea; species Picea mariana. Next base: position 65,549 of record JASDQU010010459.1, on the reverse strand, counting down.
AGTTTTCACTTCCGGAGCCGTTTTGAGGCTCTAAACGATGTTTTTTGGGAAAACAGGTTTTCAATATGAAAGTTCCTTTGATATTGTGCCTAAAATTAATCTCTTCTACGATACCTTTCCAACGGGATATCATACGCCTAAAACGGAGATCGTATGCAAAAGTTATGACCCCGGGAAGTTGATGTACTAACTTACCCAAACGGGGCCCACATGACTTTTGGCGCTTTATCTCCTAGGGTTAGGTTTTTGGATGTATAGGGTTTTTTTCATTCCTTTTTATTGTAAAAATTCCTTCAAAGCCTCATTGTAATCATCTTCTTGTGAATGCAAGTAGCCGTCACATCTCTTCTCAGAGATAAGCTGCCACCATTCTAGCGAGTATTTCACTCTGTATTTTTACAGTCTCTATACATTTATTTCATTAATATAAATCATGTATTACTGTATATATGTGTTTATGGTTGCATCTATGATACATTTATGTTATATTATTGAATATCTGTGATATCTATGTGCATTTCTATATTATATCTCCCCTCTCATTTCGTGCCGAAAATAATCTGGATCAAGCTCCCTATGAACCTGGAACCAACCTCAACACCTGCACAGAACTCGAATAAGAATACCTCCTCCTAGAAACTAATTTGAACCTTGAGCTCCTAGGAGAATCCACTCCACCCTCAGCATTTGTTTGATCACACCAGTGGTGCCTCTTGTTGGTGCTCAGAAGAGACTCCCTCTCTTCTCTCAGGCCCACTGAAGTCTTAGGATCCTCCTGCTCCCCATATGACACTGAATCATAACCTGAAGGTTGTCCTCGCAAAATGTACAACTTGTCCACCCGATCACCAATTCGTTGTGGCTCGACCGGATCCACTCCCTCCCTATAGATAAATACATGTCCCCTCTTGAAAAATGTACAATATCCAACATCCTCCAAGGCTAAGACTGAGAGTAATTTAACCCTCAACCCTGGAAGCAAAGAGAACTCCATCAACCTTTAGGAGTCCTCCATACTCGAGTCAAAATATAACCCTTCCAACTCCACCTACATTTCGTTTCATACCTCCTTCACTCTTCACCAGTCAATCAGGACCTGTCTCTATGATAATAAGGGATACTCTCCAGATTTTCGCCATGTGACAAGAGGCTCCATTGTCAACAATCCATCTATTATCACCCCCAAATCCTCCACTACCGACATTGGATACTAGAGTAACCAAAGAAAATTCCTTATCAAACTTGGATGAAAATTCTTCCATAGTTGTTGTAGCAGTTGTATCAAGCCCCTCCTATTCCTTATTCTTCTTCTTCCTCTCAGGACACTGAGAAGCAAGGTGCTCCAACTGGTTACAACAGTAACATATGACTTTACTCAAGTCCCTCCTGGAATTTTCTTTCTTCTTCCCATTTCCCTTTGTAGCAAGAGAAACATTCTCTTCAGCAGCTCCATCCCCCTTATGTCCATTGCTTTGAGATCCTTCCTAGATCTCCTCCTGAGTGAAATCATCCCACATTCTGCTCCAATATGGAATATTCTCACGACCCACCACATACTTCATAAAGACTTCCCATTCCTTGGTTAAGCCTCTCAAGGCTATCCTCACCAAATATGAATCTGATATGACCTCACCAACTGCAGCCAACTCATCTTTCACTTGAGCTACCTAGGTAAGATAAAAAGACACACTCTCCCCCTTACCCATCTTAGTATCATGCAATTTATCCTTCAAGGTCATCTTATGGTTTTCATTATTCGCCTCGTACAATTTTTTAAGTGCATCCCACATCTCTTTGGTTGTCTTCTTCTCAGCCAAATGAGGGATAAGGTGGTCCTTCACCCCAAGAATAATCCTCTGAGCTTTGGCCTCCTTTACCTCATGTAAATCCAAATCTATAGGTTCCACTAATGGAACAACAACTATGGTACTAACAAAGCTCCAAATCTTTTTCTCCATGAGAATAGTCAACATTATGACTTTCCATTGCAAATAGTTGGAAATCCCATCCAATCGGTCCTCATACTTGATGCAAACAACCATACCCTTGTCAATTGTTCAATGGAAAACAACCAATCAAGTTCCCCCCCTTCAAATCTTACCCAAAAATAACATTGTTGATTGTCACTCAGAGCCCAAGCTATGATACCATGTAGAAATTTAATGACAAACTCAACATGCATAAATTATGTCATGCACTTAACAACCTAGAGATAACTGTCATCTATGAACTCTGAGATGCATTAAACCCACATTCATAAAATATTATGAGTAGAAATACACATTGTTAAGAACTTTTGCATAGGAATAAACACAATGAACATCAATTACACATCCATGTAATACTCATAAATTTTGGCAGCCAGCCAGGGAAAACCCTAATGTGGGGAAACCCAAAGAGAGAGAGAGAGAGAGAGAGAGAGATTTTATTAGCTTCAGGAAAGTACATCAGCAACAATATTACAATTTTCAGCAAGATAATACCTCTAAGAACACCCAACAGTCCCACAATAATCTGCCTAGAAACTCGTTCCAAATCTGTATTGTTTTACGACCCTCCTTTGTTGGAAAACACCTCGAAAATGTGCCAAACAATAGTTGTACGGCCCTGATGCAACAAGAAACACTCCAAACGACCTCGAAATTTATTCCCATAATCTACCTCAAAATTCATCCCCTCTTCCTTGTTGTACATATCTATACAGTACAGCCTCCCTAACAACAATAAATTTCAGCCACTTCTAAACAGAAATTTTCCTTGGGAAATGTGCCCAAGCTCTCTTGGGAAATGCGCTCAGCTTGCTGCCCTTTCCTCTCCTCCTCAAATCTCTCTTGAAAATATTTCAATCTCCTCTTCTCATTGTGTCTTACACACTACCCAATGCATTCTCTTATAATTCGAAAATGACCTTTCACCTTCCCTGTCCCTAAATCCAAAGGCCAAGATCTAATCTTTCCTTTACATGATCAAGGGACATGATTCATTCCCTCCAAAATAAAGCACTTAAAATATTAAAGTACAATTTCACTTTGTAACATAAGTGCACTTTATGAAATAAAGTCACTTTAATATTAGAAGGTACACTTTATTAAAAAGTCACTTACATAAAAGAACCACTTTATTACAACTTTATAAAAACTCATTACAAAGTCAAGTGTCTAGTAGTGCAAATATAAGGTTACTTCTGCATACAACACAAAACATGCGGAGTACCTCCGGAGCTATAAAATCTAATAGTCAGGATTGGGTTATGATCAAAATAAGTCTAACAAAGGATGTAACTCTACATGTCAGGAAATTGACAAAAATCCAAAAAGTTATGCAGCTTCCCTTCAAAACTCTTTTAAAAATGGAGAAAGCAAAATAAAGGTTGATTCTGATCAACAGAAATATGCTTTCCCTTCAAAAGAAAATGAATATAGAAGGAATACAACTACAAGAAGAACTCTTCCAAAAATGTATCAACATCTCTTTCTTGGCTATTGTTTCTCTTGCAATAATTTTGGGCATAAAGCATTACATTGTAGAGCTTATGGAAAGTACAATCATAAAAATGTTCAAAGATATGGTTATAAGAACAACAAGAATAATAATAATCAAGAGAATAGAAAATATAATTCATTCTCTCCACTACAAGATTACAATGTTGAATACCACAAATGCAACAATTATGGTCACAAAGCTAGTGATTGTAGAATACCAAAGCATCCCATAAAAACCTTCAAAATTCAAGAAGATAAGCATAAGAATACATGGAAAGAAAAACAAATGGAAGAAAATGAAACAGAGTGTAAGGTAGTCTTATATGCTAAAGATAAAGGATTAAATGGTACGTTGACATTGGATGTTCAAATCATATGACAAGAGATCAAGACAAATTCCTCAGTCTGAAAAGGAAAGAAAAAGGAAGAGTTAATTTTGGAGATAATGTCTCTGCCAAGATACTTGGAAAGGGTACAGTTAGTCTAGGAAATAACAAAGCTAAAGAAGAGAATGTGTTATTAGTTGAAAATATGAAGTTTGATCTCCTCAGTGTGAGCCAAACATGTGATCAAGAACACATACTCATATTTGACTCTCAAAAATGTGAAATTAGAAAAGAAGGCTCATGAAAATTAGTGGTTGTTGCACCCAAGACACCAAGTGATGTATATATCTTAAACATAGATGAAGAAGAAAAATGTTGCATGATCCAAATAGACGAAAGTTGGCTATGGCACAAAAAAATGGGACATATAGGTTTTAACAACTTGATAAAATTTAGTAAAAAGGAAGTTGTGAGAGATATGCCAAATAGTATTAAACCTTCAAACTATGTTTCTAGGCACTGCCAACATGGAAAGAAGACAAAAGTAGGATTCAAGAAAAAAGAACACTCTACATTAAAACCATTAGAACTTGTTCACACTAACCTTTGTAGACCAACACGAATTAAAAGCATGCAAGGTAAACATTACTTCATTTTATTCATTTATGACTATACAAGGATGACTTGGGTATCCTTTATTAAAGAGAAATTAGAAGCATTCAAAAAATTCAAAGCCTTCAAAGAACATGTTGAAAATGAGACTGATCTAAAAATCAAGTGCCTAAGATCAGACAATCAAGGGGAATTTACCTTAGATGAGTTCAATGAGTTTTGTGAAACTCATGGAATTAAAAGATGCTTTTCATCTCAGAGAACTCCTCAACAAAATGGAGTTGCTAAAAGGAAAAATAGAATTGTCTAAGAAACAACCAGAATTATGTTAAATGAAGCCAAACTCCCATATATATATTGGAGAGAAGCAGTATATACAATAGTGTACATACTTAACAGAGCACAACTTAGAGTTAACCATGAAAAGACACCATATGAGTTGTGGTTTGGCAGACCAACATCAGTCAAACACTTCAGAGTCTTTGGGAGCAAATGTTATATAAAAAGAAATGATGATAATCTAGGAAAATTTGATTCCAGATCAGATAACGGCATATTTCTTGGTTACTCATCCAATAAAAAGGCCTATAGATGCTATAATATGAGGTTGCACAAGATTATGGAAAGTGAAAATATAAAGGTGGATGATCTAACATCAAGAAGAATCAAATCACAAAAACAAGATACAAAAGCATCATCAAGAAAAGTACAAAGAGATCAACTTGAAAGTCAAATCATAGGCAACAAAAGTGTTGGAGTTGAAACAAGAAGAAGGCTAACATATGAATCATAACAAGCAATTCTCTCCCTAATAGAACCTAAAAAAATTGCAGAGTCCATAAAAGATGAATATTGGATTAAAGCCATGAATGAAGAGTTTGATCAAATAGAGAAAAATCAGACATGGGAGCTTGTCCCAAGACCAAAAGACAAAAATTTGGTAGGGACCAAGTGGGTTTTAAAAATAAAGTTAATGAATATGGTCAAGTTATAAGGAATAAAGCAATATTGGTGTGTAAAGGATATGCTCATGTAGAAGGAATTGACTTTGAGAAAACATTTGTCCCAATAGTCAGATTAGAAGCTATCATAATGTTTTTGGCATTTGCATGTTTTAAAAACTTTAAAATATATCAAATGGATGTCAAATCTTCTTTCTTAAATGGAAATTTAGAAGAATAAGTTTATATAGAACAACCTGAAAGATTTATGTTATTAAAAAATAAAGACTATGTTTGCAAATTAAATAAATCATTGTATGGTCTCAAACAAACTCTCGGAGCATTGTTTTCAAGACTTGATAATCATCTATGTTGGCCCTCGACCAAGTTTTGAGGAAATATTGGTTAGGTTTCACCACCTTTTTGGACTTTGACACAGGGATCGAGGAAGGAGTGCCCAGGTGGAGTTGAGATCATGGATCTCACTTGTTTTGTGGGCTAAGTGGACCTAGCAAGGGTTTCACTAGGGTTTTTGTAATGGGTTGTGGGATGTCGGCCCATGGGTTTACTCATAGTTAGGCCTTTTTGTAAGGAAATGTAAAAGTATAAATAAGTGTAAGAATGTATTGTAAAGGGAGGCAAAGTAAGTGAATATATATTGCAAGTCTAAGTGCAAGTAGTTTTGGGTTGATCTATGCAACAGATTGTGTATGTAAGGCTCTGTGCTAGATAGAGAAGTTTGCTTTTTGTTGTGACCTAGTTTTGGGAAGGAGGATCTGGCACTCAGTGCACAGATCTCTTGTCCCCTGCGAAGCTTGGCTCTGTGGCTTAGTGCACAGGAGTAGATGAATGTAATAGATTGGAGAATAATATAGAAGAAGAAGAAGTTGGTGGACATAGCCCCACACTGGGGTGAACCATGTAAATCTTTTATCTATTGTGTTTGTCATTGATCTGCTTAGTGATTTTGTTATTATGTATGATGGATAGATCTAATGTTGCTTAATGCTTTACTTGTTCTTATGGATGAATGCTAGATCTAACTTTGTGTTGTATGCTAAGTGGTTGAAGTGTTTACTCTTTGTTGTTACTGCATTCATCCATCTTAGGGTTTGTGTTGCGATGTTAATGAAAGCTAATGAACTAATGCATATCGTCTTCTAAGTGTTGTTAGAAATCTTTTCGAAGTGTTATAATCACATATCTGTGTATCAGCTTGGTTACAGAAACCTGAGTCCTGTAACCCCCTACCTCTACCTCAGGTGAGACTTCTCCTGCTTCACAGGTGTTGTCGAAAGGGCTGGTAGTTAGGGTTTTGTTGGTGCGTTGTTGAAGCATTGAACCGTGGGTATTCCCCTATGACAACAAATGGTTCCATTGTCGGGACCTGAAACTGTGATTGTTGGGAACTGAAGTAAAGAGAAGCTATGTGTGTAGATCTATTGTTGTAGGGTGCAGTAATCTACTTGAATTTTGAAGCTCTGTGCTAAGAAAGAAACCCGATCTGTGGAAAGAGGTAAGATCTTGAAAGAGGTAAATCTTTGTGCTTTGATAAGAGTAAGATAAGCGAAAGTTTTTGTTTCGAAAGAATGAATGTAGGTATGTTTGATAGATTATGTCCTAGTCTGAAAGCTAGGGCACAATTGGAAGAAAGAGTTGATATGAATAAATTTGATAGAAATAAGAAAGATATGTTATTCCTATGCATAGAAATAATTTTTGGACTAATAAATGGATGCAAGAACCTAGAAAGAAATTTTGCAGATTGCAAGTCCAACACTATGATACTAGTGTGCAGTACAGGAGAAGTTGGGGAACTTACAAGAGAAAGAGAGGATTGACACTATGCTATAATTGCAAAAGACTGGGACATATTGCTAAGGAATTCCCTAGTGCATGCCCTATTTGTCTTTGTTGTAAAATTATTGGTCATGAAGTTGAGGATTTTCTAAGGATGATTGCTAAAGTCAAACAAACGAACATGAGATAATAAAACTATGAAGGAATTCAAGAGAATAAGAACATGTTAGAGAATCATCAAGAGAATGAGTCAAAGAAAGCTTAGACTATGTTATCACAGTTGAAAGAAACGATGAATGATCACAAAGATGTCAGTTTACCAGAGATCTTGAAGGTAAAACAACACATAAGTGCAAGAATAGAATACTTCGACATACATTGTGTCTTGGATGAAGAAACAAAAGTAAATATTATGATAGAAGAAATTTGGGAAATTTTGGGAAAGCTCATTTTGGTACCTTCATTGGGAAGAATAGGCTTGTTTAAAGGAAATATAATAACCTTATGTGGAAGAGTTACTAATGTACCTATTATTGTTCATGGAACATCGACTGAAGAGGAATTTGAAGTCATTAATTTTGTTGAGAACAGCGCGACGTTCCCACTTTTGTTAGGAAAGACTTGGATCGAAAAGGATCATATCAGAAGGAAAGAAGAGGAAGAAGCTCCAGAAAACAAAAAGCAAGAACTAAGGGATTTCATAGCCAGAAAAATAGACCGACTAATAGAAGAATGATAGGATAAGTTGAAGCAACAGAAGGCAAGAGAATTAGCTAGCAAGATTGAAAGAATGCAAGAAGGTTTGAAGGACCTATCCATGCAAGAAAGAACTATACCCACCCTAGAATTAATAAAAGAAGAGGTATTAACTTCGAACCCATTAGAATCACATCAGCAATGCGAAGTCACTACGATAGGGGAAGATAGGAATAAAAATGGAAAGAGGAATCTAGAAACAGTTAAAGAAACTCAAATCACACGAAATAAGGCAAGGAATCTCAGTAAGAAGAAAGTCAAGTTAGAAAAACTATAGGGAGTTACGGAGAAGAAATGGAAGACTTCGCAGGAGGCAGGTTTGTAGGATTTGAACCTCGTTGAAACAACAGCACTGCGCAGAATGAGACTTCACTCTGGCGAAGCTATATGACTGTTGAAGGCGCCCCGACCGTTAGAAAGATGCTCCAGAACGGCTAGAAAATGCATTTATGGGTGGATAGACTGTCGTTGGATGTTGAGACCGCGCCATAACGGATAGATTCACATTGATCCAGAAGAATTCCTACCCATTGGAGGAATTCATTACGATGCTCGCTTATTTAACCCATCGGACGCTGCACTGGGACCAATTTTTTCCACCCGTGATTATCTGATACAATAAGACAAGTGATTATGTGTCGAGATTTGTTATCATACATTGCTGTCCATTTTTCCACTTATCCATTCACCTACCCCGACCTGTCCGTTTAAAAGTGAGAATGTCTGGCGAACGCACTGAGTTAGAAAAGTCTATCGAGGAGGTTCTTAAAACTTTTATGACTGATAAAGCTATGTCTGAAGGAGTTCAAGCGTCGTCAACCAAGGGACTCCAGGCTTCCCCTTTGACTGGATGTCGTTCAAGCCGTGTCAACCCCATGACTGAGCAAGGAAGTAAGCATCGTGGATATATGGTGAATGCGAAGAATATCTCGTCGATCTTACCAGATTATATCATGCCCTTGGTTGGCACGGTTAATCGTTACATCATCCCATGGGACTTCAAGTACACTTTGATCATCGTGTATATCCCAAAAGGAATACGCGTAGTTGGGATTCAGTTGGCACAGATCCCATTACTGAAGAACAGTGACTTCAACCTTGGAGATAGAAATAATTATGCAATGCTCGCACCTCAAAGGTATTTGACGAAGANTGGTCTCTCAACCTTGGATTAAGGAGCTCGTGTAGTCCACGATACTTAATGTGATGAATATTCCCCATTTTGGTTGACAACAGGAGGTTAATGCTTGCGTTAAACACCTCTTGTCATGATACCATGGCGGATACTTGTGGCTCGACTGGAGGATTACTCTGAATTCGGTGTTGATCCACCTGATTACAGGATTGACCATGCAGGGACCCGACCCTCAGCAATTTTACCCAAGGAAGGCCTTGGACTGCTCCTTGGAATAGAGCATCAAGGAGGAATATGGTGAAGTCGATAAGGGAAGGTGAGGCTACAAGGTATCCTCTATCCAAGATGGCGCATTGCACCTCGCTTTCCAACTCATAGCTAGCAAGCTCATATGAAATAATTTCCCCACACAGGTCATTGGGTTCATGGTGGACCTCGTAGGAAAGTGTGTGGAGGGAATGAAAATGAATTGGGTGAGTTACCTCGTCAATGAGCTCAAGAAAGACTGTCGCGAAGCCCAGGATCAGGGATACGATTTCCACTTCAGCTGGTTTCTTGTATTGATCACATTTGTCACTTGGAAAATGCTTGAAGGAGCCACCTTCCCGGAGATAGAACCCTCAGAGTCGTTGGTATCTAGGTTCTCTACCTTATGGTATACCAACGATATGTCAAAGAAATGGAAGTCGAACGTTGTCTTCCACTCATACTATTAGCAACTGAAGGTTTTCATTGAAGCCTTTCCATGCATGACACCACGCACCATGCACCAGTACTGACCTTTTGTGAAGTTCTGTGCAGATCGACATTTTATATATATCATTGTGCACATAGATGAGAGAAAGGAGGAGTTACAATCATATTATAAGCTAACAGACGATGACATGGAGCAGATCACAAAGGAGTGTCTGTAGGAGTTCCTTGTACCGGTCGATGATGTATAACTCTCCGACCCCGACATCATAGGAAGCCCCTTGGTCACCCAGGATGAGCATGTTGGAAATTTCAATGCGAAGAAGAAAAATAAAAAGGAGGAAGTTCAAAATATAGAGACTGATGAGGAGGACAGCACCTCGGAAAGAGATGGATCTGGCTCACCGGGAGGAGGAGACGAAGTAAATGGAAAAGGAGGAGGGGATGAAGGATAAAAACAAGGAGAAGGCAAAGCTACACTGTCGAAATATCCCCCCACTAAAACAGTAACTCTGCAGAAGAGAAAGGTTTCTCCAAAGAAACCTTCAGCAATAAAAAAGACTCATGCTAGTAAGCCCCAGATGGAGGCCATGCTCACAAAAGATGATATCAGTCTAGTCTGTGGAGCGATGGAGGATGCGTCTGAAGATCTCTTCCAGAGATATGGAGTGAAGCAGGAAGAGTTGTATGAAAGAGTTGAGAAGGAATTAAAAGAAATACAACATGTTATTTAATCCATCTGCACAGTGTCTATTGCACCCTCTTCGTCACAAGTTGCATAGTTGGGGGATGAGCCCGCCCAATTGAGAAGATTAACAGATGCGACAGAGGCTTGACTTCAAAGAGCCCAGGAAGAAAAAGAGAAGGCTACAGAAGCCTTGAAGCAAGAGAAAGAAGAAGTCTTAGAGAAACTACGAGTTGCACGGTACTGTGTAACCACCTACAAAAATGAGAGAGATGAGTTTTGGGTGATGCTCAAAGAGGACAAAGAAAATATACAGAGAGAAAAGGACCAGTTTCTCACAGAGTAGACTGTGGTCAAAGAAGCGTTGAATAAATCACTTCGCTCTGTGCCCAGCTTGGCACAAGAGGAATAAGAATCGTTTGAGATTCAAGTGGTGAAGCTTGCTAAGGTCATCCAGCAACTTCAAGTGAGGATCAAAAAATTGGAGATCCAAGCAGTACCAAGCACTCCGCAGGAAGTGCATGATCAGAGGGAGGAAGTCGTTAAGAACATAGTTGGAAGGATCAGAGCCCTCACCACAAAATGAAAACAACTGAGTGATAAAAGCACACAGACTTATGAATGCCTCACAGAAGATCCAAAGCTAAGGAAACTAGAAGAGAAGCTATAGGAGGCATAATAGCAGGCATTGTCAGTACAAGCGCAGATGAAGCAGGCATTATCAAGAGAATGAAAATATCACAAGAACGACGTGCGATACAACAACATATTATTGCCATCCAGGGTAGAGTAATGGAAGTCATGCAGAAGATGAAACCCATGCAGGATGAAGCTTGCAAGGTGTTTGAATAGATTGAGGGACAAGGCTCGCAACTGGACCAAGTGGTTGCGACAACAGAACAATGCCTAGAAGGGCATGTTACAAAGAACATGATCTAGGAGTTCGTTGAGCAGGAGGCTCGGGAGAAGTAGCAAGTCAAGGCAGCTTGAGTGAAGCTTGAGGCCTTTGAAGTAGCGTTGCCCAGGCCTAAGTGACTCGGGACGAGTCACAGGTGAGTGTTGGGGGCCTATTGGCCCACGACCAAGTTTTGAGGAAATCTTGGTCAGGTTTGACCACATTTTTGGACTTCGACACAGGGATCAAGGAAGGAGTGCCCAGGTGGAGATGAGATCGTGGATCTCACTTGTTTTGCGGGCTAAGTGGACCCAACAAGGGGTTCACTAGGGTTTTTTTAATGGGTTATGGGATGTCGGCCCATAGGTTTACCCATGTTTAGGCCTTTTTGTAATAAAATTTAGAAGTATAAATAAGTGTAAGAATGTATTGTAAAGGGAGGCGAAGTAAGTGAAGATAGTTTGCAAGGCTAAGTGCAAGTATTTTTGGGTTGCTCTGTGCAACAGATTGTGTATGTAAGGCTTTGTGCTAGATAGAGAAGTTGACTTTGTGTTGTGACCTAGTTTTGGGAAGGAGGATCTGG